>RJWJ010017429.1:0-26810 GCA_004363605.1 Indri indri
TTAGCCAGGCATGGTGGCGCATGCCTATAGTCCCAGCTACTTGGGAGGCTGAGGCAGAAGGATCACTTGAGCCCAGGAGTCTGAGGTTGCTGTGAGCTAGGCTGACGCCACAGCACTCTAGCCCGGGCAACAAAGCAAGACTCTGTCTCAAAAAAAAGGGGGGGGGGTTGCTAAATTGGTTATTTGGGCTAAAGCCTTTCACGTACCCTGATTTAAGAATGAGAGCCCTCTGACTACATACTTCCTCTCCTTTGAAAACTATAGTTACACAGTAATATACAAAAACACAATTAATGCCCTGTCAAAAAGACCTTCAATAATGTACCTGAAAAGACTTGTGAATATACAGATTATGGGAAGATTATATAAACAGAGCACATGAGAAACCTCAAGCTAATTAGAAAAAGAAAATATGACTGTGCTAAAGAAAAGGGTTAAATAACTCAGTGATAGTTTAGAAAATAAATGTCAGACAAAATAGTGTTTTCCAAAGTATGGGAAAAGTGTATACACACAGTTGAAAATTTTTTAAAGAGCAGAATATTCACATTGTACATCCTTTAATTATTCAGAAATCCTTGGGAGAAACCTCTTAAGAAAGTTAGAACAGGATGTGACACCTATCAATTGTTTGTACCAGGCACTGTGCTGAACACCTAACACACATGATTTCATTTAATCCTAAAATTGTTGAAATAATGCAGTAACTATTCCTTCCAGCTTTCCAAATCAGCAAATTGGGGCAGTCTTAGTAAGCTGCCTAGTTACACACCTAACTGGAGGCGAAGCTTGGATTTGCACTGAATTCTGTTCTTAAACCCTATGCTGTATTACCTCACTCACAAAAAATACCTAGTGTCAAAATAATATAATAGGACGTGTCCTGGAGTAAAACTAACTTTGGGAGCCCAGTTTTCCTTACTAATAAAATGATACATGATAAGCACTACAATCAATCCTCATCTTAAACTTCTGCCACTATGATCTTCAGGGAAATAAATTTCTAAAAATCCTTTAGTGGTACATCACAGTATCATATGGCTCATGAAGTCATATGGTTTAATTCTTTTAATCTACATTTTTCCCCCCTAAGTAACAACTTATTCTGTTCTGACTAGACAGATATTGAACATACCCCATCTGACTACACTCAAATACATTATACCTGTTTGAAATTGTTAAGCCATCTTGGAAGCTGAGGAGTTCTGACAATACATAACATGGTTCAAATTTTTTAAGTTTTCAGTAAGAGACTGGTTTGGATGTAACCCCTTAGATTACATTTAATGACAGTTTCTTTAAATTTTGTTTTCAGGTTTTTTTTAAACCACTGAAGGTAATGGGACAATACATACAGAAGGGGCTGGCAAACTTTTTCTTATGGGGCAATATGTATAGAAGACACTTGGAAACATTTTCTTAAAATGTCAGATAGTAAATTTAAGAATTGCAAACCGTGCAGTCTGTCTCAACTATTCAACTCTTCTGCTATACTGCAAAAGCATCAACTAACAATACATAAATCAATCAATGCAGATGTGTTGCAATAAAACTTTATGTACAAAAACAGGTGGTTGACTCATAGGTTATAATTTACCAACCTTTAAATGACTGTAGTTAATTTATCTGATTGACATTCCATATGTGAAATTTAAGGGGAAAAAATTCTCCAAAAACATACCTTAGTAATATGATCATTCCATAATAAATGCAGTGAAGAAAATTATATAACTTTAATTATACAACTAAATGGGGAGATGAATCTCATCCACACAGTAGGAGATTCGATATTAAGATTTTATTTTTCTCAAAACTGATCTACAAACTCAATTTCAATCAAAATCTCAATGAGTTTATCTGTTTTATATGGACCTTGACACACTGATTCTAAAATTTATAAAAAGGGCAAAGAGCCAAGATGCCACTAAAGAAAAAAGGTATTATCTACACAGGAACACAACCAATAAAATTAATAATAGAGTCCAGGAACACAGCACTACATATATTAAAATGTGATACAACTGACATAGATTGGTGGGGAGAAGACTCCAGCTTCAATATTTTTCCTCCTTCAAGGGACAGTTGATGAAGCACCACTTGAAGGAAAAAATTGTTTTCCTACATGCCATATGAAAAAAAGCAAAGCCTATTGGAAGCAATAGTGACATATAAAGAAAACTAATGCCACAAGGATTAAAGATCTATATGTAAAAGGCAAAACTAAAAAACCTTTAGCAGATAATGTAGGAGAACATTGTGATAAGCTTGGGATTAGAAAACAAAAAGATACACTACTAGGAAAACATATAAAAACACATAAAACTGACAATAGTTAGTATCCAGAATATCTAAAGAATACCTACAAGTAAAATGAAAAAGACAATGCAGTGGGAAAGACAGCAAAATATCAGAATAGGCACTTCATAGAAAAGCCAACACCAAAGGTCAAACAATTCATGAAAAAAGATGATGAAACTATTAAATAATAATTAAAATACAAATTACAACCACAGTAAGATACCGCATACAAGAAATAGGCAATTACTATAAAGACAGAAAACACCAGTCATTGGCAAGGATGTGGAATAAACAGAAAACATATACACTCCTAGCAAAATAAATTTTTACGACCCTTTGGAAAACAGTATGGCATTGTTTAGAAAAGGTGAATGTTTGGATTCTTTCTAAGACCCAGCAATTCCATTCTGAACCTGTATAATAAGAAGTATGTGTAAGAGCATCTAGAGCAGTATTGTTTATAATAATATTCTGAAGTCGAAACCACACATTCACCCAAATTACAATGAATATACTGTAGATATTCATACAAAAAATTACTTTTATTACTATATCCTGTATTAAGGATGAAATCTCAGGAATGTAATGGTGAACAAAAAGGCAAGTCACAAAAAATATAACTCCACTGATATTCAAAGCTTTTAAGATATGCAAAATAGAAACAAGATTTGCATAGTATGTCACACATGTGGTAAAATTATAGTGGAAAAGAGACAATCTGAATATTTAGAATAATGATTATCCCTGACAAGACATGGCAGAGTTCTAACACAAGGACTGCTTCAAAGTTAATTGTAATGTTCTAGGTGTTTATTTCACATGATCTTTTTTCTAATTATCCATATTTTATAAATATTATTAACAATTTAAAAAATTAAGTGCTATCTTTGTCACAGGAATCATAGTTCCTTTAGAAAAACAAAACAACATATGGGCATTGTTTTGTAAAATAATACAGAAAATGAGTGGAAGAATTCCAGTTTAAATTTTCTGACTAAAGACACATAATTATCTCTTCTTCCCCAGGTTTCAGGGCTAAAATTTATAGGTATTAAAAAGTATTCTATGCCAGGTACAGTAATTTACACCAGTAATTCCACCACTTTGGGAGGCCAGGGCAGGAGGATCACCGGAGGCCAGAAGTTTGAGACCAGACTGGACACCATACCAAGAACTCATCTCTACAAAAACTAAGAAAATTAGCTGGGTGTGGTAGCATGCACCTGTAGCCCCCAGCTACTCAGGAGGCTAAGAGAGGAGGATTGCTTGAGCCCAGGAGTTGGAGACTGCACTCCTCAAGCTGCACCCCTGCACTCCAGCCTGAGCCACACAGCAAGATCCTGTCTCAAAAAACAAGCTGATAGAGTAATATTCTCTTGTAAGCAAAACAAAACTATAAGTTCAATGTGAAAAAGAAAATATACGGCATATGTGACTTCTTAAGAAGAGATTATTCATTTATTTTTAAAACAGATAACGGTGAGTATAAATTATAAATGTATCTGGAGTTCATGGGACACATTAAAACAGTATTTACAATGAGATAGAAACTACATACTCAACAACTATTATAAACTTATCAAGAAATATGTTACATGTCAACTGACTATATGAACGAACCGTTTTTTATTTTGCTTTCTTGACATTACAGGATCAACGTTTGAAAATCAATGATATAAGGTATAATTGTTTTTATTATTCACATGGCATTTTTAGCTACAGTGTTTATTTCTTTACTTCCCTTTTTTTTTTTTTTTTTCCTTTTAGCAATAGTGTCTCACAGCTGCCCAGGATGCAGTGCAGTGTACTGTAAACACAAACATCTACGCTCGGTCAATCCTCCCACCTCAGCCTCCCAAGTGGCTGGATTACAGGCACATGCTACCTTGCCCAGATAAAAAATTTTTTGTAGATGGAGGTCTCTCAACGTTGCCAGGCTGGTCTTGAACACCTGGCCTGAAGTGATTCTTCTGCCTCGGCCTCCCAAAAGTGCTGGGGGATTAGAGGCATGAGCCACCACACCTGGCCCTACTACTTTTTTTTTTTTTTTTTTTTTTTTTTTTTTTTTTTTTTTTTGAGACAGAGTCTCACTCTGTAGCCCACGCAGGAGTGCCATGGCGTCAGCCTAGCTCACAGCAACCTCAAACTCCTGGGGGCTCAAGCAATCCTTCTGCCTCAGCCTCCCGAGTAGCTGGGACTACAGGCACGCACCACCATGCCCGGCTAATTTTTTCTATATATTTTTAGCTGTCCAATTAATTTCTTTCTATTTTTGTTAGAGACGGGGTCTCGCTCTTGCTCAGGCTGGTCTCGAACTCCTGAGCTCAAACTATCTGCCTGCCTCAGCCTCCCAGAGTGCTAGGATTATAGGCGTGAGCCACTGCGCCTGGCCCTGGCCCTACTACTTTTAAAAGTCATTCTATGTTCCTAAAAACAAAAATAAATGACAACACTTAAACTCATTCCTTAACAGCACTTAGAATTCTAATAAATTTTATCCAGAAATTATGAGGAAAATAATGTGAAAGTCGCAGAAATGTCACAAAGGAACATTTCTCACACTGGTTCTGTAAAAGCAGGAAAAGTATTTATTTGTAAGCCAAAAGCCAACTTTCATGGCTCATGGAATGGTTTAAAAAAATACTGTCTATATATTACAGAAGAATTTTCTAAATCTTTCGTTAGAAACAAATTTAACATTTCCCTAATGAATAATTTAGAATATGAATATAAAAAGACTTCTTTTAATAGCAGAAACATAAACTCTTGACTAAAAATTTTGATGCATTAAAGGTCAAGATGGAGAAATGTGACTGAATAAAAATAACAAATTTTGCATGGCAAAAACACCATTAACTAAAGTCAAAATACAACTGAAAAACTAGGAGAAAATATTTCCAGTACGCATTGCATATAAATGGCTAACATTCTCAACATTTAAAACTAGAAATAATAAAATTTAAAAATCTTACAGAAAAATGGGAGAAAGAAGTCACAAAAAGACATAAAAATGAATTACACAGGGCCAGGTACAGTGGCTCACACCTATAATTCTACAACTCTGGGAGGCTGAGGTAGGAGGATTGCTTGAGCTCAGGAATTGGAGACTGCCCTGAGCAAGAGTGAGACCCTATCTCAACTAAAAACAGATAAATTAGCCGGCGCAGTGGTGACCCGCTGTAGTCACAGCTACTTGGGAGGCTGAGGCAGATCAATGGAGCCCAGGAGTTTGAGGTTGCTCTGAGCTATGCTGACACCACTGCACTCTAGCTGGGGCAACAGAGCTAAATTCAATCTCAAAAACAAAAACAAAAGAAACATAAAAAGATGTTCAGCTTCACTCACAAAAAGACAAATAAAAATTAAAACTAAACAGATACCATTTCTCACATATCAGGACTGGCGAAAATTCCAAAGTTTGACAACGTACATTCGGTGCTGATATAAGGGAAGAGGGATCTCACTTTATTGCTTACGGGAATGCAAAATGGTAAAAACTGCTATGGGAGAGGCACTAACAAAACTATTTACTTTTCATTTATCCTTCAACCTAGCAAGCCTTAATTGTAGAAATTTACCTTGAAGATACACCTCCAACACTATGAAAATAGATACGTCACAAGGTTATTTATTGCAGCTTTGTAACTCCAAAATAATGCAAACTACCCAAAGTTCCAAGCATACACAAGTGGTGGAATAAACTATACATGGAAAACTACACACAGGTATAGACAAGGATTTTCAGGAAATATTATTAAGTATAAGAAGTATAAAAAAGCATATACAGGCCGGGCACAGTGGCTCACGCCTGTAATCCTAGCACTCTGGGAGGCCGAGGCGGGCGGATTGTTTGAGCTCAGGAGTTTGAAACCAGCCTGAGCAAGAGCAAGGCCCCGTCTCTACTAGAAATAGAAAGAAATTAATCGGACAACTAAAAACATATAGAAAAAATTAGCCGGGCATGGTGGCTCATGCCTGTAGTCCCAGCTACTTGGGAGTCTGAGGCAGGAGGATTGCTTGTGCCCAGGAGTTTGAGGTTGCTGTGAACTAGGATGACGCCACGGCACTCTAGCCCAGGCAACAGAGTGAGACTCTGTCTCAAAAAAAAAAAAGCATATACAGTATGCTACCATTTGTCTAAGAAAATAGGGAAAATAAAAAACACACATACATCTGTGTATCTTGACAAAAAGAAACACAGAGAGGATAAACCAGAAAAACAATAAGGTTGTTGTATAAGGAATGGCAGAAGAGGACAGAAGCAATATATAAGGGAGTATACATTTTCTGGAAACATGTTAAGAGTTCCACATGCTCAAAATATAAAGTTAAATTAACTGGGATGGGAAGAAAGGAGTAAACATTAAAACTTAAAGAAATAAACTGAAGTAAATACACTGTACTTCAAATGAATAACACAACCTCACTGAAGGCAGGGGTGGAGGATGTTGTTAATCCAAATAATTCATGAACATACTATTTGCCTATATACCCCAGTCTTAGGTAGAGGAGGGGAAGAGGGAGAACTGCAAATGTATCTCGTACTCTTTTTAGTAGTTTTGATAACTGCAGTGGTATAGGCAACGAAACTTTGAAATGTATTAAAAGACTGAGTAAATGTGTTGATGTTGATGGCAGCCAGGGTTCTTACTCTGGGAGAAAAACAAATATAAAATGGGGAGGGCAAAAACAATACTGTGGAGACAGATTAAAAGTGAAAGTATCTATATGGTCTATTTCTAAAATATGTATAGTATGTGTACATGCATGTAATGTGTGAACATGGATATATGTTTATATATACAAAATAGAAATGTACTTCATGTCTCTCCCCACAGAAAGGGCCTAGAAGCAAAAACACCTGAGTAGCAATGAGCATACCTGTGCCCAGATCCTAGTCTCTAATATCTTTTCCTATTGAAAGGAATGAGAGCTCCTTAAAAAATGGCTAGCTCTAGGTATGATAAATGCAAGGTCAAGATAAGGCTGGAACATCCTTCCATGCCGTAAAGGAGGTGCTCAAAAATGATAAGAAGTTGTCACAAGGATGCACAAGCCACCTTGAAGGGGCTCCTGCTGGCCAAATACGAAACAATTTCAGCATCAAAAAAAGTAAGGAAAGTAATGAATTATAGACCATTGAAAAATTAGAAATCCACAAATCCATACTGATAATAGAAGTATAAATAAGAAACAGATGAAAGGAAAGCCTCACCCTTACAGGAGAACTCCAAAAGCCAATGGTAAACGCACAGGGAGTGCTGGAAAGATTTCCACTATGTGATCGTCAAATTCAAGAATCATAAACGGACACTAATATGGGCACAGGAGAGAGGATTTTGTTAAGAAGATATCCCTATGATTTAAAAGAATCTCCCAGAGGCTGATTATTAATTGTGGGGGGAGGGGGGCCCAAGGGGAGACTGAGAGTAACTATACAATGGAGTCATCACAGAACACCTGAACAGGTTGAATAACATCACCAGTGAGGAGCAGATGGGCACAGCATGCCTCCCGATGTGATGGCCAGAGAAGGACACAACATTATTTATGTAGTATTCTAAGTGAAACAAATAAGCTGAATTAACCACGAGAAAAGATCAGAACTCTCGAATGAGGCGCACAGTCTTTTAAATAACATTCAAAAATGTCATGGCCAGGCATGCTGAGACCCTATCTCCAAAAAGAGAAAGTTAAAAAAAAAAAAAAAGTCATAAAAGGCAAGGAAAAACTGTGGTAACATTACAGGTTAAAGGAAACTAAAGAGACAATGACATAAATCCAACAGCTGACACTAGACAGGATTCAGTACTGAAAGAAAAAAATGCTATAAAAGACATTACATCAATTGGCAAAAATCAGAATATGGACAGTAGGTCAGATAAAGCATATTGTGTCAAGGTTAAATTTACTGAATTTGATAACTATACTTATTTATGAGAATTCCTTATTCTTAGGAAATACACCTTAAGTTTAGGAGGAAAGGCCCATTATACAGAAATCTTTATCTCAAATGATTCAGGAAAAAAATAAGTGTAAAGACACATAGAATATCAATAATAAATCGAAAGGGAGCAATATGTTAACAATAGGCTAATCTGGATAAAGAGTGTGCAGGTATTCCATGTGTTATTCTTGAGACTTTCCTATCAGTTTGAAATTATTTCCAAATAAAAGTCTGCTTAAAAAGACTAAATTTTCGCTGGGCTTGGTGGCTTACACCTGTAATTCCAGCACTTTGGGAGGGCAAGGTAGGAGGATCAATGGAACCCAGGCGTTCCAAGTTACAGTAAGCTATGATTGTGCCGCTGCAATCCAGCCTGGGCGATACAGCAAAATCCTTTATCTTTACTAAAAACAAACAAACAAAAACTAATTTTAATTAATCCCATTTTCCACGTAAGAAATCAAAGTTACAGAATCAGGATGAACCAGGTCAACAGGTAGAAACAGGTCAAAAATCCAGTATTTTGGTTCAATTTAAATTGCCCATTATTCTATACAAAGCAGTCAATAAAAATCATGTATAAATACCACTACTCATGAAAAGGAACCAAAGCTCCCTGTAGATTTCTAGGGCTGGGACAGGGAAGTACAAAATGAATTTGGAACATCATTTTGGCAGAAAGAAGGAAGTATGCAAAAATGGACCACGTAACAACAGGAGCTAGCTTTAAGGAGTTCTCATTGATCAAACATGGGACAATTCATCAAAATGAAGAATGATACCAATGCGATTGCTCTAGGAGTACATACTGATACTACAGACACAGGTGAATGGGGAAGAGAAAGCCTGTTGCCACTGCAAAATGCCACCTGTAAGTATAGATGGGATGGATGGAGTTTTAAAAGCACCAGTAACAACTCAGTCAGACAAAAATTATTCATGAACAATCTTTGGGACAATTTTTTTGGGGTGGGCAGAGACAGAGTCTCGCGCTCTGTTGCCCAGGCTAGAGTGTGGTGGCATAGTCATAGCTCACTGTAATCTGAAACTCCTGGGCTCAAGCGATCCTCCTGCCTCGGTCTCCCGAGTAGCTAGGACTACAGGCATGTGCAACCTCGCCCACGTAATTTTTTCTATTTTTGGTAGAGACAACGTCTCATTTATGCTCAGGGGCTGGTTTCGAACTCCTGACCTCAAGCGATCCTCCTGCCTCGGCCTCCCAGACAGCTAGGATTACAGGCATGAGCCACCACACCCAGCCTGGGATAAAAATTTAATGGAAAAAAGATATTAACATAGTCTCAAAGTATCTCCCTATAAAATACATTTAATAACAATGAGAAAAATGGCAATATTACAGTGGGAAAACCTGGCAGATAATACCTTAACAAAAATAACAATGAAACTGAATACCAGAAATAATAGGGAAAATTGATAATATATGCTCCAGAATGTGATGCACTGAGAAGGATACAATATTACTTACACAGTATTGCAGACAAAAATGCACAACTTGAATATAATGAGGAAACATCACACAAAATCAAAACCAAAGACATCCTAAAAAACTACTAGCATATATGTTTTTAAAAATGCCTGTTGGCCAGGCATGGTGGCTCACGCCTGTAATCCTAGCACTCTAGGAGGCCGAGGCGGGTGGATCGTTTGAGCTCAGGAGTTTGAGACCAGCCTGAGCAAGAGTGAGATCCCGTCTCTACTAAAAAAATGGAAAGAAATTAGCTGGACAACTAAAAATGCCATTGTCATGGAAGAAAAAAATAGGCTACAGAAGTATTCTAGATTAAAGGAAACTAAAGAGACCTGTTAACTAAATGCAGTGTGCCATCCTGGATCAGTAAAAAAAACTACTGTAAAGGGTATTACTAGGACAAGTGGTGAAAATGGAATATGGGCCTTATATTAGGTAACAGTATTGTCTAAAGAATGAGGCCAGGCACGGTGGCTCACGCCTGTAATCCTAGCACTCCGGGAGGCCAAGTGGGAGGATTGCTCCAGGTCAGGAGTTCAAGACCAGCCTGAGCAAGAGTGAGACCCTGTCTCTACTAAAAATAGAAAGAAATTAGCTGGACAACTAAAAATATATAGAAAAAATTAGCTGGGCATGGTGGCGCATGCCTGTAGTCCGAGCTACTTGGGAGGCTGATGCAGGAGGATCGCTTGAGTCCCGGAGTTTGAGGTTGCTGTGAGCTAGGCTGACACCATGGCACTCTAGCCCAGGCAAGAGAGTGAGACTCGGTCTCCAAAAAAAAACAGAATGAATTTCCTGAAATAGTTAAAAATAGGGGAATCTGAGAGAAGGGCACAAAGTACTTTGTTTTGTTTTATTCTTGTAACTTTAAAAATTATTTCCACATCAAAAGTTGAAAAAGAAGTCAATGCATAAACTCTACTCTTATTATAATAGAAATGATTAGTAAAATAAGTCTGTATCATATAAAAACTCATGCAGACATTGCTTCCAGGCTTCCTAAATGACATCATCAATAATGTTAAACTCTACTACTCACACTCTTCTCTCTCAGCTATCTCAAACCACAATCCAACTTGGCTTTGGATTTTCCTCAAACACCACTGCAGACATTTATTTCATCTAAGACCTAGATAACGAGGTCTTCATAGCTGTGGCTATCTCTTAAATGAATGATGAGAAAGGGAAATCATCATTCTGTAGCTCCTTAAAAAGACCATTTTAAAGCTGAGAAGAGCTAATACATTATATAAGAATAATTTTTTTAAAATATCATTCACCTTCCATGGCTTTTCTGGAATTGGTGGATCTTCAATTTCAGCATCAACATCATTACTATGGACCCAAGTATCATAACTATGAATGAAATGGAAAAAATTAAAAGCAGAATCAAAGTTCATTCATTATAAAGACTTTTACAAACAGTAACATTTTACACGTACTATTAGGACCCAGTAATATTAAGTTATCAGACACTTTTGTCTTTACCAGTCTGTCAAAAAAAATCCCTCTGTAGAAGTCACCAGTAACCTTCATATCGCTAAACCCAAAGTTCAAGCCTCAGTCCAGACAATTTTAAACAGCTGATTGCTCTTTCCTAAAAGCATTTCCCTTACTTGGCCTCTACAACAGTACTATCTCCTGGTATTTCTTCTCGTCACTAGTCTCTCTTCAGTCTCTGTTGCCAGTTTCTAGTCTTTGTGCCAAACATCTTCAAACATTCAAAGGACCCAGAGCTCAGATTTTGTAAAAATCTTCTTCTGTCAGTGATTTTGTTCATGTCTATGACTTCAAATATATACTGACGACTTCAAATTTTTTATCTGTCCTCTTCTCTGAATTCTGAACTCAAATCCAACAGGCAATTCCACATCTCCTCTTGAACATCCAACAAGCATTCCAAACCAATGTTCAAACCGAAACTTGCAATGCTACCCCAGACCCAGCAATGTACTCTAGCCAATCGTTCCCATTTCAGTAAATGACAACTCCATCTTTCCAGCTCTTCAGGCCAAAATCCTTGGAAACATCCGTGATGTCACTTTCAAGCACATTCTATAATCAAACGGCAACCAGAGTGATCTTTTTGAAAACTAAGTTGGGCCACATCACTCCACTGCTTAAAATCTTCTAAAAGCCCCCAGCTAATCAGAGAGAAAATCAAAATCCTAACAGCGGCTCGACAAGGTGTTAAGATCTGGTCCTATGACTACAAATCTGACCCTATCCCCTAGTCTTCACTCTTTACTCATGTTATACTTGAGCCACACAGACAATACTGACAATATTGCCACATATGCCACTGAGCCTGCATATACTTTACACATACTGCTTCCCACTGCCTGGAATGCTTCCCACTGACTAGATATCCGCATAGCTCACTTCCTCATTTCTTCACCTCTTTTTGCTCAAAGATTCTCTTACCAATAAGCTCCAACTCCCTGATATAAATCACTCCACCTACCCCAACACGATGTTGAAATAAGCACAAAACTGCCTACCAAATGAAAACCTTCTTAATGTCAACATACTGACCAATAAATTATTATAAAACCAAGTAACATGTGAATGAAATGAAAATATAAAAAGTATTGGCTTTCTTTAGCCACTACTCAGAAATCCACTTACTCAGAAGTCAGTTCAAAAGCATGTGAAACCAGAACAACTCTGTATCTATTACAGCACTCTGGTAAGATTTCTAGGAACACTAAAATATGAGCCAGAAAAATAGATCCTTTTCCAATTAATTAAGTATACCAAGTAAAAATTATAATAATGAGAAAAAAATGATATCCTTATATTCTTCAAGTCTTAATTAGAAAACATAAGTACAAGTCAGTGTACAGGCCATAGTTAATTTTTAAAAGTGAACAAAGCTCCTTGAGAAGACCTGAGCCAGCTATGACATCTTATTTGATACATAAGGGAAAGTTTAGTGATCAGGCTACTATATCTTATAGTATGTTATAAAAGTTCTATCACCCCTATATACGTAGCTCATCATCATAAATTTGAGTTTCCATCTAAGTGTTTCAAAGGGCAAACTGCTTTCCCATGAATAGTTCTTGGAACATTGAAAGGTTACGGACTTGAAGCTTTAAGACCGGAGAGCTTTACAGAAAGCACTTATTCAAGTGTTATTATTTAAAAAGTAAGCTGGCAGCCTGAGCAACATACTGAGACCTCATCTCTATAAAAAAATTTAAAAATGAGCCAGCTGTGGCGGCACATGTCTACAGTCCTAGCTACCCTAGAGGCTGAGGTAGGAGAATCACTTGAGCCCAGGAGTTCAAGGTTGTAGTGAGCTATGATGATGCCACTGCACTCTAGCCTGAGGAACAGAGCAAGACTCTGTCTCAAAAATAAATAAATAAGCTGGGCACAGTGGTGAACACCTGTAGTCTCAGCTATTCAGGGGGCTGAGGCAGCAGAATTGCTTCAGTTAATTCGATTTAAAGTTGTCAACTATGATTTAGAAGAGGCTGATTATAAATCTGACTTAATGCAGTTGTAATTAACTCAATTTGTATAAAAAGACAGTATAGGCTGGGTGTGGTGGCTCACACCTGTAATCCTATCATTTTAGGAGGCTGAGGTGGGAATACTGCGCAACATTTTGGGATCCTGTCCTGATAAAAAAAATTTTTTTTAAATTAGCCAGGTATGGAGGCATGCACCTGTAGTCCCAGCTACTCAGGAGACTGAGGCGGAAACACAATCACTTTAGCCCAGGAGTCCAAGGCTGCAGTGAGTTATGATCACACCACTGCTCTTAACCCTGAGCAGAACAGGGACCTCATCACTAAAAAATGAAAGAAAAAATTCAATAAAGAACAATGACTGGCCAGATGCAGTGGCTCACACCTGTAATCCTAGTACTCTGGGAGGCCGAGGCAGGTGGATTGTTTGAGCTCAGGAGTTCAAGACCAGCCTGAGCAAGAGAGAGACCCCGTCTCTACCAAAGAAATAGAAAGAAATTAACTGGACAGCTAAAAATATATATAGAAAAAATTAGCCAGGCATGGTGACGCATGCCTATAATCCCAGCCAATTGGGAGGCTGAGGCAGGAGGATCACTTGAGCCTAGGAGTTTGAGGTTGCTGTGAGCTAGGCTGATGCCACAGCACTCTAGCCCAGGCAACAGAGTGAGACTCTGTCTCAAAAATAAAAATAAAAAAGAACAATGACTAAATACATCAACAAAGTTGTCACTACTCAGAAAATAAAACTACATGTAAATAAGAGAGATATGCTTTGACAAAAATCATTATACCAGATCTCATAATGTATCTACATTACCTGTCTGGGTAAAAGCCCCAGTGCACTAACACCTGCTTGTCTTTTCTCATCACTGGTCTCAACCATTCTTCTGAAAAGGAAAAAGGAAAAAAAAAACTTTAGTCAAACTAAATTTATTTATAAATATTATTTATATAGATATATTACGAAATATACATATATACACATATACATACAGTTGTGCACCACCACGCCCAGCTAATTTTTCTGGCTTTTTTTAAACAGGATCTCACTATGTTGCTCAGGCTGGTCTTGAACTCCGGGCCTCAAATGGTCCTCCCACCTCAGCCTCCCAAAGTGCCAGAATTACAGGCATGAGCCACCATACCTGGCCAGACTGTTCATCTTCATGAGGGAAAGAAAAAAGGATATCCATCCTAATTACAGCTGATGTTGACAGAAAAAAATTTTGTCACTGATTTTTTGGTAAATTTCCCAACACCAGAAATAACTAACAGCGTAAGAGATGTAAACTTACATTCTTCTTACACGTACTAAATTTATACTTAGGATTTAATTTACAGAGGTATGACTGAGTGACAACAGAGAAAGGCTAATGCCATTGACAGAAGAATTTATTATTACTTATATTTCCCAAGAGCAAGAAAAACACCACACCACACAGGGCCACAGGAGAAGCATCAGAATAGCCAGGAGGCAGAAGACCGGCATGAGGAGAGACTTAGGCCAAAGCCTTTACTGGGGTTCCCACAGGAAAGGCAACATAGGGCAGAGTAACACTATAGGACGGGCTACGTTGAATAATTCCAGGGGGCATTGGGGCATAGACGTTGTATCTAATTCCCCGGTATCTGTCCCTGGGATGATTCAGGAAAATGGAAATATTGGTTTGGTGTACAAGAGATAGACAAAAAGATGGCTGAGGTTATATCCTCAAAGTGCTTGGTATAATTATGAAAGATGTGCTCCTGGGTAAGTTAGTATCGTTAGGAATTAGCTAACCCTCAAAAGGGAAATATCTCCGCAGGCCTCAAAATGCCAGAGCAACAAGAATACAGATAATAAGAAAACACAGTTAATATAATAACAATAATTTATTGTATAATTTAAAATAGGTAGAAAAGAAAAATTTAAATGTTTCTAAAATAAAATGTTTGAGGTGATGGATATCCCCAAAACCCTCATTTGATCACTACACATGAATCAAAATATCACATGTACCCACCCCCCACCCAAA
This sequence comes from Indri indri, assembly GCA_004363605.1. NCBI lineage: Eukaryota > Metazoa > Chordata > Mammalia > Primates > Indriidae > Indri > Indri indri. The sequence goes on from RJWJ010017429.1 coordinate 15,232, forward strand.
ATAGGAACAACTGTATATGAATAAAAAAAAAAAAAATTAAGGCTAAGCACGCCTGCAATCCTAGCACTTTGGAAGGCCAAAGCAGGAGGACTGCTTGAATACAGGGATTCAAGACCAATGTGAACCACCGCCGGGTGCGGTAGTTCATGCCTGTATAATCCTAGCACTCTGGGAGGCCAAGGCGGGAGGACTGCTTGAGCTCAGGAGTTCAAGACTAGCCTGAGCAACAGCGAGACCCCCATCTCTACTAAAAATAGAAAGAAATTAGCCAAACAACTAAAAACAGAAAAAATTAGCTGGGCACGGTGGCGCATGCCTGTAGTCCCAGCTACCCGGGAGGCTGAGGCCGGAGGATTGCTTGAGCCCAAGAGTTTGAGATTGCTATGAGCTAGGCTGACACCACAGCACTCTAGCCTAGGCAAGAGAGTGAGACTCCGACTGAAAAAAAAAAAAAAAACAACAACAACAACAACAACAAAAAAACCAGTCTGAGCAATAGAGCAACATCCCGTCTTCACAAAAAATTAAAAAATAGTCAGACACAGATGTTCACTCCTATGGTCCCAGCTACTCTGGAGGCTGAGTTAGGTTTACACTGTTTTACTCTCCTTCTAATTAATATCTTTCTCTCTTTTTTTTTTTATTAAAGAGATAGCATCTTGCTGTGTTCCCCAAGCTGGGGTGCAGTGGCTATTCCCAGGTACATTCATCACACCCCACTACAACCTCAAAGTCCTGGCTTCAGGCGATCCTCCCAACTTAGCCTCCAGGGTAGGTGGGAATACAGGCACATGCCACTGCATCAAGCTTTAATAACCTTACTACTCTTTTCTAACAACCATTTCTGACATTGCTGAACATTCTCGCTATCATGTGTGGGTGTGCACACATATACAGAAACCACAGGGTCTTGCTCTGTCACCCAGGATGGAGTGGAGTAGCACAATCACAGCTCACAGTAGCCTTGAACTCCTGGGCTCAAGCTATACTCCTGCCTCAGCCTCCCAAGTAGCTGGGACTACAGGTGCATGCCACCACGTGGAGAAATTTTTCTATTTTTTATAGAGACGGGGTCTCGAACTCCAGTGCTCAAGCACTCTTCCTGCCTTTGACCTCCCAAAGTGCTAGAATTACAGATGTGAGCCACCATGTTCGGCCTGTATATTTTCTACTTCATTAACATTTGCTCTTTTCTTAATTTTTTTCTTTAGGTTTAATTTGTTCTTATTTTCTATTTCTTAACATAGTTTTGACCCATGGATCATTTAGCAATGTATTTAGAAAACACAGGGAGCATCTTTTTTTTTTTTTTTTTGTAGAGACAGGGTCTTTCTCTGTAACCCAGGCTGGAGTGTAGTGACATAATCATGGCTCACTGCCACCTCAAACTCCTGGGCTAAAGGGATCCTCTCACTTCAGCCTGCTGAAAGCTGGGATTTCAGGTGTACCCCACCAGTTAGTTTTTTAATTTTTTCTAAAAACAGGCCCTTATTATGTTGTCCAGACTGGCCTTGAACTCCTGGGCTCAACCAATCCTCCCGAAGTGCTATGATTGCAGGCCTGAGTTGCTGTGCCTGGCTGAGATTGTCTGGGGTTTTTTTTGTTTGTTTGTTTTGAGACAGAGTCTTGCTCCACTGCCCCAACTAGAGTGCCCTGGCATCAGCCTAGCTCACGGCAACCTCAAACTCCTGGGCTCAAGCAATCCTCCTGCCTCAGCCTCCCAAGTAACTGGACTACAGCCTGTGCCACCATACCCAGCTAATTTTTCCTATTTTTTTAGTTGTCTGGCTAATTTCTTTTTTATTTTTAGTAGACACAGGGTCTCGCTCTTGCTCAGGCTAGTCTTGAACTCCTGACTTCAAGCGACCCTCCCACCTCGGCCTCCCAGAGTGCTAGGATTACAGGTGTGAGCCACCCCGCCTGGCCTTGTCTGTTTTTTTGATACTGACTTGTACCACAACTGTGCATTGCTAGTCAGGACAAAATACTCAGTAGGAGATAATTAGCCACTGAAATTTTGATATAATTTGGCTTATCATATAGAAATCCTGCAGGAATAGGTTGTGCTTAACAGAAGATTTGATTGTTGCATCCCTATAGAAAATCTTTTCTCATTCTAAATCTGTTAATTTATATTATGCTTTTCGATTCAGTCCTTTGAAAGAATGGTTAGCACAAGTCAGTTTCTGTGTGTCTAATGAACTCTGGCGACTGACAAAATTAACTTTCTCAACAGCAGAGCTGAAGATCAGAAATCAAACCACATAAATTCACCAAGCTAGTAAATTGCTGTCAGGCCCTGTTTAGACAGTGAGTAAGTTGTTTTCTCACCCAAAGATATTCATGCCTCTATGTTGCAATGACTCCTAATTTTCAGAACATAAGAGACATAGTAAATATTAACAAGGTTAATACATAAGGCATGCCTAGTCTTAACAACTGAATGACTACCAAAGAAATAAAAGTGTAATGGTTAGAAAGTCGGACAGCACAAAAAATTAGGTTGCTTAGCCCAATTAAACAAAAAGAAAAGAGGAGGAGGTATAATTCTTCATTAAAATATATACATATTTAAATAATCTGTGGAATTTATTTAATACTTGAGTCTCTTTTAAAAAGCTAGTAAAAGGCCAGACTCACACCTGTAATCCCAGTACTTCGGGAGGCCAAGTTGGGAGGATAACTTGAGGTCGGGAGTTTGAGGTTATGGTGAGCTATGACTGCGCCACTGCATTCCAGTCTGGGCCACAAAGAAAGATACTATCTCTTAAAAAACAAACAAAAAAACAAAACAACACAAAACCCCAAAAAGGTGGTAAGAACAAAAACTTGGTAAAATCCCTATGATGTGACATATTATTTTATCAGTTCGCAACTAAAAACTAACTTACCATCCTCTTGTGAGGAAGAATATGGATAAATATGGTGGGAAGCTTTTGATTTCTCATCAGTAAATGTCCCCTGGAAAGCAAATGAACAAATTACATTAAAACAAAGTACATAGCGCACAAACTATAAGATGCCAGATGCAAATTCCATAAGACATATAAAGGTACACTGTTTTACTTACATTATAAAACTATAATAGTTATTTTTTGTAGCGTAAAGGAACAGAGATGAACAACAAAATACCAAAAAAAATGTCTACACAGTTTATACTGCTATATAGAAAACTTATTTATGTAGCTCTGATGTAGCTCTTAGCTAATTCTCTACATATCCCTCTCTGGGTATCCTATCAATAATATGAGTACCTCTAAATAATTCTTAAAATAACTCCAAAGTCACCAAATTAGCACTCAATTTTCTTCAGGAACTTTTCCTCTGCATTCCCAACCTGGCTAACAGGAATAACAGACCAAACTTTCAGCCTATCTTGACTTTTGACACACCTTCTCCTTAAGCTCACCTATCTCTACCTTTTGATTTAAAGTAAAAGGTGTGCGACTCTTCCTTTCACTGGAAAATTCACAGGCTATTGCAGAGTTATTAATTGGCCTAATTCAATATTCGTGTGTTTTTGTTTGATTTTTTTTTGGAGACAGAGTATGGCTCTGTTGCCCAGGCCAGAGTAACCTGGCATCAGCCTAGCTCACAGCAACCTCAAACTCCTGGGCTCAAGAGATCCTCCTGCCTCAGCCTCCCCAGTAGCTGGGACTATAGGCACAAGCCACCATGCCCAGCTAATTTTTTCTATTTTAGTTGCCTGGCCGATTTTGTTTTTGTCCTTCTCTCTTTTTAGTAGAAACGGGGTCTCACTCTTGCTCAGGCTCGTCTCGAACTCCTGACCCCAAGCGATCCTCCCACCTCGGCCTCCCAGAGTGCTAGGATTATAGGCATAAGCTACCACGCCTGGCCTCAATATTCTTGTATCTGATGAAATACAGAGAGGCCGAGGAAGTAGAGAGAGACAGGAGAATAGCCGGGCAGTACAACAGTCAGAAAAGCAGTAAGAACATAGACAACATTTATTAAGTTGACCATGTTCTATGGGCATGGTCTGTGGCACCTCAAAACAAATACAATAGTAACATCAAAGATCACTGATCATAGATCACCATACAGATATAATAATAATGAAAAAGTCTGAAATATTAAGAGAATTACCAAAATGTGATAAAGAGGCATAAAGTGAGTACACGCTGTTGGGGAAATTATGCCAACAGACTTGCTCAACATAGGATTTTCATAAACCTTCAATTTGTTGGGTTTTTTTTTTTAAACACAGTATTTACAAAGGTCAATGAAGCAAAGTACAATAAAACAGGTATGCCTGTGTATTCACTGATTATTACATTCAGAAAAACATAATGTGCTACCTGGGAAACATTCTAGAATTCAAAAATTTAGAGCTGAAAAAAGATGAGCTAGCTGCCTTATAAGGTGAGAACTCTCATTTACGAGAACAGTTCAAGAGTATTTTTGTTTTTTGGTTTTCTTTAAAGACAAGGTCTCACTCTATTCCATTGGCTACAGTGCAGTAGAGTTATCATAGCTCACTGCAACCTCAACTCCTGGGCTCAAGCAATCCTCCTGCCTCAGTCTCCTGAGCTGCTGGGACTACAGGTGTGTGCCAAAACGCCTGGCTAATTTTTCTATTTTTTGTAGAGATGGGGTCTTGCTCTGTTGCCCAGGCTGGTCTCCAACTCCTGGCCTCAAGCCTCCTGCCTCGGCCTGTAAAAGTGTTAGGGGATTACAGGCTAAAGCCACTAAGCCCAGCCAAGAACATTTTTAAATAGCCTTTGAACAGGTTGCAAAGAAGTATGAACATCCAGTGAGTATGAGAAAACAGAATAGCACAGTGTCTAGGACCTTGGCCTCTGGAGTCCATCAGGCCTGAATGTGAACCTCAGCTGTGTAATTTACTATGTGCATAACACAGGACAAGTGTTTTTATGATTCGGTGACTTCCATGAAATGGAGTAATTACGTAATACTTCTATCATAACAATTTTGTAGGACTGACTTAATATTAGGTTATTAAGTATGAAATGTCCAATTTCCATAAGTATTAACTTTAACAATTGGTATCTCTGACATTTCACTTTGACATTTACTATTTTTTTGTTTTGTTTTTATCGTGAAGATAAATCTTCATTATTTTGGCTTATTATTATCTTTCAAAAAAAATTTTTAGAGCCATTTTTGTGAAACCATGGATACGTCAAAAATTCGTGTTATTGCTGAATATGAGTTCCATCATGGAACCAATGCAGTATAGAGAGCTCAAAATGTTAAAGAAATGTTTGTAAAGGATGTGCTTAATGAATGCACAGTACCTCGATGGTTTGAGAAGTTCATTGTGGTGATTTTAATCTTGAAAATGAGCCACGTGAGTGACCTGAGACCAAAATGGATAATGATGAGCTGTAAGCTGTAGTGGAAGCAAATCCATCAACCTACACGTTAATTAGCTGCAAGGTTTGCTGTTACTATTCCAATAATACTGGGCCATGTGAAATGGGCAACGTAAAGAAGCTGGATATATGTGTACCACATGAATTAAATGAGCATCAAAAGAGAAACTGTCTTGAACCCTGCCTTTTCTTGCTGTCATGACATAATGGCAAACCATTTCTACACCATATTGTTACATGTGATGAAAATGAATTCTTTTTGACAATCGCAAGCATTCGGCACAATGGTTGCATAAAGATGAAGTGCTAAAACACAGTCCAAAACCAAATATTCATCAAAAAAAGCCAATGTTGTGTATTTGGTGGTCCGGCACTGGCATTATCCACTACAGCTTCATGACAGCTGGTCAGTCGATTATGGCGGACGTCTACTGCGACCAACTGGATGAAACGATGAGGAGGCTTATGATTAAGCAGCAGAGGTTGGTCAATAAAGACCCAGCCAATCCTCTTGCAAGACCACATATCACAAAAGACAACGCTGCTCAAACTACAGAGCCTGGACTTGGAAACTCTCTGTCATTAACCATATTCACCAGATCTTGCACCAACTGACTACCACTTCTTGCAAGGAAAAACTTCAATTCTCAACAAGCTGTGGAAAAAGTCTTTTGCGATTTCATCGCCACTCGCTCCCTAGGCTTCTTCAGTGCTGGCGTAAACAAGCTACCATTAAGATGGCAAAACCATGTCGATAGTTTAGGCACATATTTTGCTTAATTGTACTGTTTCTTGTTCGAGATATAACAAACTACACTTTTGATTCAAAATCGGATATTTCATATTTAATTAATAAATGCAATAAACTAAGAATAGTGATAGGGACACTATAAGGGCTCAGTGTGAGTTGTTAATGTATTTAAAATGTGTAAGTAAAGGCCGGATAATCAGTACCCAATAGAGGTCCTATATTATTACCTCTTAAGGACTCTTTCCTAAGATTCTATGAAACCAGCTAGACCTTTGCATCCCTGTGGGAACATATCCCTAGAAAACAATCACTAAAGGCACAAAATATGATGGCTAAGGACTGCATGTGGTGGCTTACACCTATAACTGCAGAACTTTAGGAGGCCAAGGCAGGAAGATTGCTTGAGGACAGGTATTTTGTGACCAGCATGGGCAATATAGCGAGACTCTTCCTCCACAAAAAATTATTAATATAAAAATTAGCCAGGCAGCCGGGTGTGGTGGCTCACGCCTGTAATCCTACCACTCTGGGAGGCCGAGGCGTGAGGATCACTCAAGGTCAGGAGTTCAAGACCAGCCTGAGCAAGAGTGAGATCCCGTCTCTACTAAAAATAGAAAGAAATTAGCTGGACAACTAAAAATACACAGAAAATATTAGCCAGGCATGGTGGTGCATGCCTGTAGTTACAGCTACTCGGGAGGCTAAGGCAGAAGGACTGCTTGAGCCCAGGAGTTTGAGGTTGCTGTGAGCTATCTGACGCCACGGCACTCTAGCCCGGGCAACAGAGCAAGACTCTGTCTCAAAAAAAAAAAAAACAAAAGAAAAATTAGCCAGGCATAGTAATACAGGCCTGTAATCCTAGCTACTTGGGAGGCTGAGGAAGGCCAATCACTTGAGCCCAGGAGTTTGCGGTTAATGTCCTTTGATCATGTCACTGCATTCCAGTTTGGCAACACAGTGATACCCTGTCTCAAAAAAAAAAAAAAAAAAAAAAAGCTAAATATTCAGAAAAAACTGTAGGAAAGTATATGAACTCTTTGAAGCATGATTTCATTGCAATTAGAGTAGGTAATTTCGGCTTGAAAGAAGGAGAGGGTTAATTTATTGCACTTCTGCCCTCTTAACGCTGCATATATAATTAAGGTACATTTGATAGTCCCTCCAATAAATAGGTGCTCCAAGGGAGAAAAGAAGGTTAAGTGATACATTCAAAGTTATAAAACTTATAAAAAAGAAAATGAATTTCAGACAACCTGATCTAACAGCATAATTAAATTACCTTTCATTTTGGCAGCGATGTCATATAAGCGAAAGACTACTAAATCTACAATTGTAGAGAGTATTAGAAACATGCTCTTTCAGAATGAGCAAAATAATTCACTAAATGCTAAAACATAATTCAACTGGTAATCTCTTTTTTGCAGCACAAAAAAAAGATATTTCGTGAGACTTTTCGACTAATCCTAAGGATTGATAAAACTATCACACAATTGATGTTTCAGAAAATTACCTCCTGCCTCCTCCTCGGGAGGATCTCTAGAGCCCAAAAGTTCAAGGCTGCAGTGAGCTATGATTGTGCCACTGCGCTCCAGCCTGAGTGACAGAACAAGACCATGTCTCAAAAATAGTTAAATAAATTTTAAAAAGTCAGCACTAGTACATATGAATAATACAGGTAAGGTTATGAAGAAGGCACATTTTTTCAATTATTTTTTAAAATCACATATACAAATAGAACAATATAATTGGGGAGGGAATAGCATTAGTTCAAAGTAATATTTAATCTCTTTCTACCAAAAATTGTGTCACCAACTCCCTGACTTTGGTATCTCTGTGATGCAGAGTTGTGTGATGCAGAATACCCTAGTCTCTTTAACTCTATGTAAGTGTCCATCACAATAAAACTACAACAACTTCATACCAATGAATTTATTAAATGTTACTCTAGGTTAAAAAGTGGAGGCCGGGCGTGGTGGCTCACGCCTGTAATCCTAGCACTCTGGGAGACCGAGGCGGGAGGATTGCTTGACCTCAGGAGTTGAGACCAGCCTGAGCAAGAGCGAGACCCCGTCGCTACTAAAAAAACAGAAAGAAATTAGCTGGACAACTAAAAATATATAGAAAAATTTAGCCGGGCATGGTGGCGCGTGCCTGTAGTCCCAGCTACTCAGGAGGCTGAGGCAGTAGGATTGCTTGAGCCCAACAGTTGGAGGTTGCTGTGAGCTAGGCTGATGCCACGGCACTCTAGCCCAGGCGACAGAGTGAGACTCTGTCTTGAAAAAAAAAAAAAAAAGTGGAGGTGAGGGCCAGGCATGGTGGCTTGTGCCTGTAATCCTGGCACTCTTGGAGGCCGAGGTGGGTAGATTGTTTGAGCTCAGGAGTTCGAGACCAGCCTGAGCAAGAGCGAGACCCCGTCGCTACTAAAAAAACAGAAAGAAATTAGCTGGACAACTAAAAATATATAGAAAAATTTAGCTGGGCATGGTGGCGCGTGCCTGTAGTCCCAGCTACTTTGGAGACTGAGGCAGAAGGATTGCTTGAGCCCAAGAGTTTGAGGTTGCTGTGAGGCAGGCTTACACCACAGCACTCTAGCCCAGGCAACAGAGTGAGACTCTGAACAGGAGAAAAAAAAAAAAAAAAAAGCGGAGGTGAGTAGATAGAAAAAAACCTAGTACTTTAAGAGAGAAAATTTTCTTTTAATGCAGACACATATCAAGATCCAAAGATACTGTGGTTACTATTTATTACAGGCTTACTACTACACATTTCTGAAGTGCTTGTCTCTATTACCTGATGTCGTTTGATGATATCTTTCAATTTGCTAGCCAATTTCAGATCAATGTCTGGAATGAGGTAGATGTTCGGTCTGGACAGACAGTTGTTCTGAGAAACAAAAAACAGACGTTGAAATTCTCTTGATTTTGAAATGATGTCACATTATTTATGTATTACCCTAATGGCAAAAGTTGGCACATAAAGCCATACTTCTTAAAAGAGGAAGAAGTACTGTCATGAAGAATTTAAGTCTTATCTCAAGATAAAATTTAAGTGTTCACTGGTGGGACTGCAAACTAGTGCAACCTCTGTGAAAAGCAACATGGAGATACCTTAAAGGGATACAAGTAGATCTGCCATTTGATCCAGCAATCCCATTACTAGGCATCTACCCGAAAGAACAAAAGACATTCTGTAAAAAAGACATCTGCACTCGAATGTTTATAGCGGTACAATTCACAATTGCAAAGATGTAGAAACAACCCAAGTGCCCATCAATACATGAGTGGATTAATAAAATGTGGTATATGGATACCATGGAGTACTATTCAGCTGTAAGAAACAATGGTGATATAGCACCTCTTGTATTTTCCTGGATAGAGCTGGAACCCATTCTACTAAGTGAAGTATCCCAAGAATGGAAAAATAAGCACCACATGTACTCACCAGCAAATTGGTTTCACTGATCAACACCTAAATACATACATAGCAATAACATTTATCAGGCGTTGGGCAGATGGGAGGGGGGAGGAGGGGACGGGTATATACAAACATAATGAGTGCAATGCGCACCATCTGGAGGATGGACACGCTTGAAGCTCAGACTGGAGGGGGGGCAAGGGCAATGTAACCTAAACATTTGTACCCCCCTAATATGCAGAAATAAAAAAAAAAATTTAGGTGTTCAGCAAGCCACTAAAACCATCCTTAGATCCCTTTTCTGCAAGTGGTTACACCTGGACAAAAATGTTGAGAATCATGACTTAAATTCAGCAGCTTTTTCATTAAGGTACAATGCCATATTGCCAAATTAATCCTCATAGCCAATTATACCTGAATTTATCTTAACACTCTGATGTAGTGTTTTTGGCTACAACTTTCGTTTGGGAAGAATTACAGCTCTTTTTTTCTCACTTCTAATTTTAAAAAGAGCAATGAGGCCAGGCACAGTGGCTCATACCTGTAATCTTAGTACTTTGGGAGGGTGAGGTGGCAGGATGACTTGAGCCCAGGAGGTGAAGACCAGCCTGGGAAACAGGGGTGACAAGAGTGAGACCCTGTCTCAAAAACGATAAATAAATTAAATTAAATATAATTATCGAGGTGTGGTGGCGCATGCCTGTAGTCCCAAGCTACTCAAAAGGCTGAGGCACGAGGATCTCTAGCCCAGGAGCTTGAGGTTGCAGTGAGCTATCATGATGCCACTGCACTCCAGCCCCGGCAACAAAGTGAGACCCTATCTCAAAAAACAAATAGACAAGGAAGCAAACAAAAAAACCACAGCAGCAATGACGAAATATATATATTAATTCCCCAAACCATGACCAAAACTCAATCAACAAACAAAAAATATTCAATTATTTCCCTTAGCTAAGAGTCTGTGGGACAAACTACTTTCACGCATTAAGCTAATGATAATACCTAGCTTAATTTTTACCAGCTCTAACAAGGTTAATTCAGGGATCATTATAAATTACCAATCGATAAAAATACTAGGAAACATAAAGAAGAAAATCAAGCATTCTCTCTTCCGTATTATAATATAGTTAGTGAAATAAGATCGATATCTATTGCACAACCATGGAACAAACCCAAAGAAAATGACTATATAATCTAGTGGCCAATAGGATGGAAGAAGGTTTATATTAAATAAAGTGAGGGTGATTCAAATAATAGATTAGGTGAAAATTATCAGAAATTATTTCACCAGTAGTTTAAAATCAGTAGTCTTAAAATGACAAGATTAGTCATAACACTAATCCCCAAATGCTCATAAAATTAATACAGATTTCAGAACATTTTTCTTCCTTTCTCCTTTTGACAATCCAATAAAGCCAATCTTAGGACTGAAAATATACTAGAGAAAAAGGTTTTAATAACCTAAGTTTCCAAGTTACCTGTACCAATGTTTTTTCAATATTCATAAACATTTCAACATTACGATCCATTCGGGACGGATTCTGTAGGTCGAATCTTCGCCTAAATGAAAAAAAAAATCACCAGTTAACTTGTCTCCCACCTTAAACACAAGTGAAAGCTTACTTTCAGAATTCAATGCAAATGAGTTAGAATGATTCGGAAATTAAAATAGCACTCTACAAATTGTGTGAGGGTATTCTCCCAGTAATATAAGAATACATGGTGTCAACACCTGTATAAAAGAGATAACATTAAAACCCAATACAATCAAAATGAAGTACTAATTCCATGAAGTACCCAATTTTCCTTAAATCTAAGATACTTTCTTCTATAAAAGTAGTTCACAGATCCACAGGCAGGGAACTACCATACTACAAGTATTAAGGAAACTTTGTCTATGTTACATATGTTTAAAAATCAGGCCAGGCCAGGCGCGGTGGCTCATGCCTGTAATCCTAGCACTCTGGGAGGCCAAGGTGGGAGGATCGTTTGAGCTTAGGAGTTCAAGACCAACCTGAGCAAGAGCGAGACCCCATCTCTACTAAAAATAGAAAGAA
>RJWJ010017430.1:0-33001 GCA_004363605.1 Indri indri
GTAGACAAAACACTCTCACAGATGTTTGCTGATGTGTCCAGGATCTCACAGGCGTATAGTGGTGGGGCCAGGACACTTTAGGCTTCATTTCCAGCCTCCTTCTGTATGTCCTCATGGTTTTCTTCCAGTCCCGTGTTCATCTGAGATTTACCATCTCCAACAAACATTTGTTACATGTCTGCTACATATCAGGCACTGTGATAGGTGCCAGGAGAAAGCAGAAAATAATTGGACATTGTCCCAGTCCATTCAACTACCCAGACCAGTTGAAGAGATAGTCAAGAACACAGAGTATTTCAACAGGATGTAACATGTGCCCTAATAATAATATATGTAAAATATTATGGGTACAAAGAAAAGGAGTGATTTCTTGACGGTTGAAAAAACAACTTGGGGAATTGTCACAGATGAACTGACATGAACGGTTAAACATGGAAGATGAATAGGGGCTTGTCAGGTGGGAAAGTGGGAGAGGCACACCAGAAAGCAGAAACTTGAATCATAAACATGGGTACATGGTGAGCAATGTGCTGAGAGTCTCACCATGGAGGAACACTAACAAGCAGGAGTGGATGAAGAAAGATTTCCGCAGCGCATGGGGACCAGGACGTGGACATGTCACACTAGGAATGTGGCCTTTATCTCTTAGGGCCGAGGCAAATTGGACTTCATTCTGTTTCCCATTTCCATGGGTAGCATCCTCACCAAAGGGAAATCCTCTTGCCAGATTGGTCCTTTTGACTACTGTCGTTCACCCCATGGAAATGCTTAGCTCAAATGGGCCGTAACAGCAGGCCTCTCTTCCACCATGACACGGAGACCTCCCGCTGATGTCGGCAGAGTACCGCATATGTGTGTGTCACATAGCCAGGTCTCCTTTGTCCTTCATGCGCTGCGGTCCCAGGTGCCTGAGAGTCAAGATGATAAATGACGTGGGCCTTGGGGATTAGGGAGCATGACCCTAGGGAGGAGCCAGAATTCTTCAGGGCTACCAACAAAGGGCTGCTCTATTCTTGGCCAACTGTTCTCTGTCAAATTCACTTACTGAACTTGATGGAACTGACAACCCTCACAGCGCCACTTCCTTTACCTGTCGGGATGTTTGTGTTTTAACTTCAAAGCTGTCTTGCATCTGAGAGCCTGGATGGAGCAATCTTGGGGAGAACTTTCAGCCTATGGCTTTGTTTCCTTCACCCCTGGCTGGGACATCCTCGAGCTGGTAGAAGTTTTTACTGTCTTTATGTGGAAAGGATTTTCCTGGCTGTTGTTTGCTTTGGAGCACTTCAGGAGCTCTCTGTGGTTATTCTCAGTTTTAGTCTGTTAAAGGAAATTATTTTACTTTTAATAACAATGTGGTAGAGTAGAAAGAGCCCCTGGATTAGAAATCAGAAAAAGGAGTGAGAGGAGAAAATAAAAAAAGGAAAAGAAAAATCCAACCCTTGTTTCAGGCCTGCTTGTGGCTCTCCTCTTAGCCGGTGTGTTCCAGGTCTCGGGTGACTCAACACCCCATGTTGGATATCACTGAAACTGGATTAGTCCCGATGACACTGAATTCACAGAATTTTGATGAGTTAAAGGAAATCACATAGTGTGAATGACTTCTAAGTTGTAAAGCATTTTTCAGATTTGAGATTTGATCAGCTTTCTCTGTTATTTTAATTTCTATTGAAAACAGTTATAAGTTACAAATTATAATGGCTTTTTTTCCTCTCCAGGAAGTGGATATCAACTACCCCAGTCCTCATGGTATATTCTTTCTCAGAGCTGATGAGAAGATAATGCCTCACCTTTTTTGAACTTAGGCATAATGCTTCTTTTGTTATTTCTATATTCATGTATTTCATGCATAGGATGAGGTCCTGGCAGGTGTCTGGTATGTCTTTATTTTCCTTCTGCTTGACACAATGCTGAGCATAAAAGTAGATACTCCATACATTCCAGTTAAACTGAATTTCTATTTATACCCTTACTTGAACTAATAAAGAGTATACAGCTCTGAGAAAATTCATTAATTGGGGTCATGTTTATTCTACTATTATCAACTAATGTAATACATTTGTTTAAACTCAGGGCTCAGTAGTTTATGTTGGTCATTAATGTGTCTCAGTGAGATATGGTTGTTTACAGCACTTTGCAAGCATATGTATATTTTCCATTCTAAGGAAACCACAGGATGATAATCAGCAAAGGGAAGTTTGTCCAGAGATATGGACATGTGGCATGGAATGGTGGTTCTCAGCCTTAGCTATCCTGCCTCCAGGTTTCCCAGCCTCCCTTGCAGTGAGGGTGGCCCTAAGACTGAATCCTGACAAACGAAAAGTGCATGGCCCCAGGAAGGGTATGCACCATGTCCAGCCTGGCTGTAAAACCTCTTGTGTGAGCCTTCTCACTTTCTCTTTTTTCCCCTTGGCTGATGGAAACAGGGAATCCAGTGAAAGATTCCAAGAAGAACCTAGAATAGGGATTAATGAATTTTTTCAGTAAAGGGCAGAATAGTAAACATTATAGCCCTTGTGGATGATACAGTCTCTGTATCTGTGGCAATTATTCAACTCTACCTTTGCAGTGTTTGAAAACAGCTATAGACAATATATAAACAAATGAGCATGACTGTGTTCCAATAAAGCCATTTAGAAAGACAGGCAGTGGCTGTATTTAGCCCCTGATCAATAGTATGGTGATGTCACAACATGCAGAGACCCAGAATCCCCAGGTCACCACATTGAAAGCTTCTGGCCAAACACCTGATTGGACTGACATGAGTGAGAAATAAATCTTTACTTTGTTGAACTTCTTAGATGTTTGGATTGTGTGTTAATGCAGCTGATGTTAAGTAGTATGACTAATAATGGAACATTCTAAAATTCTCTTGTTTTTTACTCCCTGTTTCAATCAATCCTGAATCTTGCCAATTTCATCTTTAAAATATCTTTCATATCCTCTCCTGTATCCCTACTCCCACTGCTCAAGTGCAGACCCTTATCATTCATCATCAATATGACAGCAACAGGCTCTGACTGCTGTGGCCTCTTGCCAACCCATCTTCTACACCACAGGGAGAGAAATCACTGGAGTGACGCTCCAAACACGGAGGTGAGGTCCAACTGTCTCTTGGGCCTCAGCTCAAGAAGCATCCCCTGCTTGAGGCCTGATGTCAGACTTGTTAAAATGCAGCGTTGGGGTCAGAAGACCTGGAATTAAATAGGAACTCTGCCACATTCAACCGCAGCTTGGCTTTGCTTGCATTTTTTCATTTGTTCGTTAAGGTTGGTGATTCTTCCCTCACCCAAGTGCTGTGGAGATAAAACATGGCCATGTTTGTAAAGCAGTTTCTAGCACGGGACCGTTCCCTTCCACTGCTCTTTCCTTTCATGACATCCTGCGCTGCTTTCTCAGGTGGCAGGAATAGGAGGCAATTTTGCTCCCCTGGGAACATTTGGCAATGTCTGGGGACATTTTTGATTGTCACAACTCTGGAGATACTACTGGAATCCAGTGTTTAGAGTCCAGGGATTCTGCTAAACAATGAACATATCAGTCCCATCCCCCACCCCCAACAGAGAATTATCTGACTTCAAATGTCAACAGTGCCCAAGATGGGAAACTCATTCTTAGGAGATTTGTGTGAGCTCACTACCCAAAGCATGTTCATTTGCCAGTCATGGAATTTAAAATGTTTCTGAAATTGAGGGCCTTTCAGAGTGTCCTACACTTTCTGCTTTTTTAAAGCCTCCCTTGATTTCTTGGTCATTGATGGCATCTGGTAGACCCAGAAGGCATTTGAATTTGTTACTCATGGTGGACTTTCATTTCCCTTAATAGGCAGAAGTTTATTCAAGGGTAGGAATTTTTTCTTTGCCGATTAAGGTTTGTTTAACTGAATGGACTGTGACTCCTTGAGAGGCCATTTTCTACCCATGAACACCAAGATGTAAGCTCAGGGTCCACCTCCTTCCCAATGTTCTCTATGGAACTCATCCTTCTCTGACTTCCTTTTGGTTTAATGTCTGAACAGCTCAACACTGACCAATTACATGCAAGAGACCGCAGAGTTACAAATGCCTGATTTAAGAACAGCTGCATATAGGATGGTGTCAAGCTCTCTTGGGGCTCCTAGAGAGGGAAATGGAGTTTTTAAGGTAATTGATTCATTCTTGTTGCATCATAAGTCTTCACTGACCCCTAGAAGCCTATGGTGGCCATCCCTCTGTGTTCCTAGGGTCTCTGCTTCTTTCTCATCAACTGCCTGATGTTTAGCGGGCCTACGGAAGGATAACTAGAGGACAAAATGTTCCCTGGGTTTCCTTTTTTTCTTTATAACAGAGGGGAGGCTCATTTTTTTTTTTCCCCAACAGAACGAATGCTGTGGGCTTGTTACTCAATAGAGCCCACATATTATAGAAAAGGGGAAGTATTTTCTAGATCCAGGGGCAAAGGCATATAGTGGAGGCACACAGGATCCTCCTGGACAGCTGGTCAGGGAGGAAGGTGGATCAAATGACAGATACTCTCTCAAATCAGAAGCCAGTGCAGGGATGGCCGTGGTTAACTAGAGACAAGGGTTTGGGAAGCCGCAGAGGAGAGCATGGGGATGTAAAAAGGGATTGTCCCTTTAGCATCAGATTCTTTTCTCGGTAATTTTTGTGCCCTCATTAACATTTTGGAGCATACTGTAAGGGGTGCAATAAGAAGTTGGGGACTGTCACTTTTTCTCTGGTGCCTGCCCAAACCTCCTGTGACTGAAGAAATCATACCTTATTCTGCAAACCCAGAGCTCTTTGTTCATACCTCCAGGGTAACATGCATCAATTTTCTTCTTCTTTTTTTTTTCTTGTCTCTGCTGGTTTTTCTTCTTTGCCCCCAGGTTCCCCAAGGCAGGGTCCAGGTCGTGCATGGTTCTGTGCCCTGAGCGTCTGCTCAGCTGGCTCGTGGGTGGGTGTGAATGGACAGCTGTTCAGCCTCAAAGTGGGCGACCAGGTCTGGATCCTCAACTCCCTGCCTTTATTCCTCCCTCTAATATCTGAAGCAGCAGCCAAGTCCCATTAATTGCAGTTCTGCATCACCCCGCTAACTCCATCAACTCATCTCTATCCACACTGCCGCTCCCCTGTTCCAGCCTCATCACCACTGGGCTGTGGGGTGATCAGTCTCTTTTCAGGTCTCCCTGCTTTGAGACTTGCTCCCTGCACTGCCTCCTACTGTTTATTTCTAGTGGCAGAACTAAGAGCCTTCTCTATTCTGTCATGCAGTCATCGTGGTTAGAATACAGCACAACGATGTTAACATCCACCACGTATGTAGGACTTCCTATGTGCCAGATACGGCTCAAAGCACCCAACATGCATTCACACGTCAAATGGGCAGCAGCACCACAACTCTGTGAGCTATGTTTTTAGATCCCTTACTTCTTCTGTTTAGTATTTTAGAAGAGAAAACTGAGGCACAGAGAATTCAAGGACTTGTCTAGAATCACAT
The DNA here is from genome assembly GCA_004363605.1 of Indri indri. Taxonomy (NCBI): domain Eukaryota; kingdom Metazoa; phylum Chordata; class Mammalia; order Primates; family Indriidae; genus Indri; species Indri indri. Next base: position 5,476 of record RJWJ010017430.1, read on the forward strand.
AGTAAATAGTGAAACTGGGCTTCAGAATCACTGCTAGAAAAAGTTTTTCTTCACACCGATGATTTGGAGTCAGTGGGGAGGCGCTGCACTTAGTGATATATTAAAGAACAGCAGCTCTGTGGTTTTGGGTTCCATTTAAGCTTGAATTTGGTTCATTCATTCATTCAGGAATGCATTAAAGAAATATTGATTGACATTGCCAGGCAATGTCCTAGGTGCTGGGGATATAGCTTTAAATTAAGTTGTCAAGGTCTTTGGTCTCTTGTGGGGTTTGCTTTCTTATGGAGGGAGACAGACAATAAAGAATAATGCATTTAAAAGCTGGTAATAAATATTATACAGAGAATCGAACTGGGTGATCAGGGAAAGCCTATTTGTGGCCAAGAGCTGAAAGCCTAGTAGGAAGGAAGGAAGAGAAGGCTGGAAGTGGGGGGCGGGGAGCCCTTTTGGCAGAGACAGTCATCAGCACAAAGGTCCTGAGGTAGGAACAAGCTAGGTAGGTTTGCAAACAGCATGGCTGAAACACAGCAAAGAAGAAAAATGGCTCAAGGGCTAATCGCCCCAGGGGGAACCAGAGGTCAGGGAGGAGGCTCAAGTCATGCAGCCCTTTGCAGACCACGGTAGAGAGTTCAGATTTTATTCCAAGTGTGATGGGAAGCCACTGAGTTAATTTAAGCAGGGGAAGGATATGATGATCTCATATTTCTGTTTCCGCAAGCTCACTCTGGCTACCAGTGGAGAAAGGATTAGTGGGGGGCAAGGGTAGATGCAGGCAGTGCAGGAGAGAGGTGAGGGAGGCTGGTGCCGTGGACCCGAATGGTGAGAATAGAGATAGGGAGAGGCAGGGCTATATTTTAAAGTCTTGCTAAAAATAGGCATTGTCCTTAGAAGACATGTAGCTTTCCATTAGGGCAAGGTGGCAGGAAGGGAATGTGCAGAGAAGGCACGCTCCTTGTTCTGTACCTCGTCATTCCTGTGGTGCTCATCCTACTCTAGGAATGGCTGTTTTCTGTTTCAGAGGTTCAGACTATAAAGCGCTGGCATTAACGCATGTTAACAGACAGCCAGAGATGGAGCCATAAACCAGAGCAGGAGGATCCAGGCCACGTGGAGCAGGAGGGTCCAGGCCTTCACTTAAAAGATGAGCATCATTTATTGAACAAGGATTCTTGCACCCGAATGTTTATAGCAGCACAATTCACAACTGCAAAGATGTGAAAACAACCCAAGTGTCCATCAATACATGAGTGGATTAATAAAATGTGGTATGTGTATACCATGGAGTACTATTCAGCTTTAAGAAACAATGGTGATATAGCACCTCTTGCATACTCCTGGATAGAGCTGGAACGCATTCTACTAAGTGAAGTATACCAAGAATGGAAAAACAAGCACCACATGTACTCACCATCAAATTGGTATTAACTGATCAACACGTAAGTGTACATATAAGAATAACATCTATTGGATGTCGGGTAGGGGGGAGGGGGGAGGGGGGAAGGGGAAGAGGGGACGGGTATATGCATACACAAAGAGTGCAATGTGCACCATCTGAGAGATGGACATGCTTGAAACTCGGACTCGGGTGGGGAGGGGTGGTAAGGGCAACATACGTAACCTAAACATCTGTACCCCCATAATATGCTGAAATAAAAAAAAATAAAACAAAAAGCAAATTTCGAACATCCCCCCCGCCCCCAAAAAAAGATGAGCATCAGTACTGTACTGATGGGCCCTGCAACCTCTGTAAAATCTCCGCAAGCCATACGAAATGCCCAGCCTGAGTGTATCTATATTTCTCCATCTCCCTTATCATTCATTCACATTCAGTCCCATCTCTTTATTCTCTTTGGCCCCATGGGAAATGTGGTGGGGATTTCAAGGCTTATTTATAAGTTGCAACAAATTGAGGAGGCTGGCAATGGAGACACAGACAAAGTGATTGCACAGGGAGTGTCCAGGTCTGTTCACCCCTTTAGGCTCTGGCTTCGCTTGATGAATAACCGCGGCTGTGGGTTTCTGCTGGTGTGCACCTGCAGGTTTTGTCTGTCTTGCAGTATTCCTGACAATGCCATTTCTCCTGGCCCGGGTATCTCGAATGATCTGCATCAAGGAAGCATATGGGACTTTCAGCAAGTGTGTTGTGCAGCTGTGGGGTTGGAGAAAAATTGCAAGTTCATAATATGGCTGTGGAGTATGTCCCAGGGCTACACGTCTGCTCTAACTGCAGGGAGCAGGGGGCGCACAGCTGAGATCCCCACGCCCAACCTGCTTAGACTCTGAGTTACCTCCTCATTCTGTGAAGACTTGAGTCATTAAGCTGGACTCTGTGAGTAGTTTTATTTTTCGTTTTTTTCTGATTATCAGTTAACAATTGACCATTGTGGAAAATTTGGAGAATTCAGAAAAACACTGAGTAGGGCAGAAAAATGAATTTTCCTTATTCTATTATCCAGAGGCAAACCACTCAGTGTTCTGCATATTTCCTTCTGGTCTTAAAATGTTTCTCCTATGCAACTTCTTGTTTCTTTACAGAGCTGAATTTATACTGTATATGCAAATTTTTATTCTGCACTTTTCCACCTACCTTTGCCTCAAAAGTCCTTTTCTGTTACAGTAAATATTTTTGGTGATGCATTCCTTTATTGTAAAATATATACAATCTGCAGGAACTAGGCATTGCAGATACAGTGGTGACCAATCCAAACACAGTCCTTATCCTTAAGGAATTTTTCGTCTGGCAACAATATTAGTATTTTTATTTATTTTTTCTTCATTGCTTTTATTTTTAATTAAGTCTTTCTTTTTTCTGCCATCAGAATGCCACTAAGGTCTATATAAAAGTGCAGTGTAGGAAGGTACCTCAGTGTGTTTATATAACTTTCCTATTTTGGATTCTTAAGGCTAAGGAGAAATCACTATGCCCCCTTTACAGATGAAGAAATGACCACAGAGAAGAAGAAGAAATCAATTTTGATGAATTATGAATCCAGATCTAGATCTTCTCATTTTGAGACAAGGTGCCATACTTTCTTTAAATAAATATTACTTGAGCAACCATCATATGAAAAGTGTGCCGCTAGCATCTATGGGTCTTGCATTCAGAATTGCAAAGGATTTGGGTAACTCATTCTTTCCAAGGAGTTGGCTAATAACAACTTCAGCCTTAAGGAGATTCCAGTTTCAAAAACTTCCCTGCCTACAATGTCAAGGGATTGGGGAGGAGCTCCTCTATCTTCCTTTAATCTGAAATATCTCTGATTCATGCACCAACCAATTTTCTCATTACCCCAACCTAGAGTATTAGCTAAGAAGCTGGGCTTTGAAATTAGGCCGCTTGGATTCAGACCCAGGCACCTCTACTTAACTAGCCATGGGGATCCTGGCATATCATTCAATCTCTGAGCTTGTGTCCTCACCTTTAAAATGGACATGATAATGACACCTGTCTCATAGGTTTGTTGTGAAAATTAGATGTAATAAGATATATAACATACTTAACACATTCCCTAGCACATGGTTAAGCATGCAAAACATTTACTCTCACTAGGTTGTCCTAATTATTTCTGTCATTGGCAAGATGAGCAGCCTTCACTTATTGGTTGACACCATTGAGATATTATGTGCTAAAAAGGAGCTGATCCTTCTTCTTTATAACTTTAGAAGGTGGAGGGTAGTATCACTCCTCTTTAATATACGAGGGAAATGAGATACAGAGAGATTAGCCAACTGCCTCCAGTTGAAACCAGGCCTGTTTTAGGCATTATATCATTTTCGGGAGGTGGAGCAAATTGGTGAGTGGGAGTGTCAATGTTCTTGTCCACAATGCATGCACGTCTGGGTGATGTGCAGGGACAGAAGGATCCTGTGGTTCACCAGATGTCCCCACCAGGAATTCTTGACTCCAGTGGGGTGGGTGCTGGTGCTGGAAAGGTTGCCTTGTTTGCCATCTCAGGGAGGCTGGGTTTCAGCAACAGCAATGGGCTGATGCCCTGCTTTGGATGGGCCGACCTCACAGCCACACAGAAACTTCTGCCGTGCCCTTAGGAATATATTTTAGCCGAGTACCTCAAGGATGGGTGAGCAGGTTAAAAGCTGCTGGGATTGTGTGCCTTTCCAGTTAATGAGGGACATCAGGTGGTATTAAGGGGAGGAAGTAAGGGTAAAATCGGCCTTTTTCCCCTCAAACTAATATTACCATTTGGGACAGAGCAGTTTGAGGGCAGCCCTGTCATGTGAGGAGAGCCTAGAATTGTAGTCATTGGTGACAATTCTTACCACAATATATCCTAAGCGGCAAGAGGTGCTGCCTTGGATTTGCTCTGCCACCCCTGCCAGGAAGCCTGAGACAGCGGGAAGAGCCCATGAGGCACCTCCCTGGGATAAACAGAACAGCACATGTGTGTTCTTGCTATTATGGTGCTTGTTATCCTACGGTTTCTATCACAGGGCCTATGCCACTGACCTCTGGAGAATTCACAGGATTCTTTTGCACATAGTGCCAGAATGTTATTTTTAGTTTTAATGGTAATAAATAGTAATAGTCCTGTTATTCACTCTTTTTCCCATTTACTCAGCTGTGATTGGACTTTTGGGCTCTGACAGTCGGTCCTACATTCTTCCTACCTCCAACCCATGGATGCTTTTTTAACTTAAAGAAACTCTTTAGTACCAGGGAAGTTTTTAGGGGTAGAGTGGATCCTTGGAAGCCGATCAAGGGCCGGTCTGCAGTGAGTTACCCAGGAATCGAGGGGTTTTCCTTCACTTAATTCCATTGAGTTTAGCATCTCTCTATCACTGCCAGGCAAATAGAGATGGAACATCCATGGCCTTTACCTGAGAGGGACTTCAGCTGAACAGTGGAGATGGAAGCAAATGGAGAAGAGAATGGGCTCTGCTGGACCTGGGAGAGGGGCTGGGAGAACACCCAGGAGAGGCCCTCAACCCCACTTTGAAATCAGAGGAGGCTTCCTGGAGGAGGAAGTGCCTTCATCCCATCATCCATCATGTCTTGTATTCATTCAACATGTATCGAAACTTTACTATATGCCAGGCTCAGGGCTATGTGCTGGGGACACAGCAGCCAACATTCAGACAGCATCCTGCCTTCATGGAGCTTCTGCGTAATATTGGGGAAATGCAGAAGTAATTCTAAGGACAAAAGAGGTGATAGGAAGGGGAAGAGGGAATGGCATTTAGATAGACAGCAACGTGGACAAAATAATGAAATGATCTGCTTCGTGTGTGCAGGGAACCGCAGTGACTTTCAGTCAATACTTATGGATTGACAAGCCGGTGGTCTCTGACCACAGAAGGCAGACAAAGGTAGGCTCTTAAACCCCACTGGATGAGGTTATTTGCTGTTTTATTCTCTGTAGTTGCCCTTATGTTTAAACCCAGAGCCTACTTAGTAGATGGCCAATAAATGTTGGTACTTAGCACCTGCTAGGTGGTCAATTAATTCTTGTTGAACCATTAGATGAATTAGTGCTGGGTTGAACCGAACACTGGTCTTTGCATAGATGATGCTTGTTCCAACTCCCATAGAGATCAAAGCAAAAAATTTCTTTAATAATTAATGAATTTCAGGCATGAACACTGAATTAGAGCTGATCTTAGCCATGTGGCTGACACCCTGTATTCACATCTTAAGTGCTAAATGCCAGCATAGATTTCCAGATTTCTGAGTTGATTTTCATGGCTAGTGTAGCTGAATGGGGCTGTGAGTGAGTAAATTTCAGTTCAGTCTGCCCAGCAGTAATTTATTTAATGGTTCAATAAGAATTTATTTTCCACATACTAGGTACTAAGTACTATTTTAAGATGTCCTGGTCCAGAATATTCTGAAAATGGACAAAAGAAAAATTGGGTGTTGATATCACTCCATTCATTTAACAAACATTTTCAGAGCACAGTTGTGCCAGATGATACAGTAGATGCTAGGACACAGAGATTCATAAGGCAGGGTCCTGACGCTTGAAATACCCCCTCCTTGGGAAGCTTCCCTGGAACTGTTACCCTTTTCAACAAAGCTACCCCCTCACCTCTGCACTTCATGCCTGTATCGATTCTCTTGCATAATTATAGTTTTCTTTCTGTGTCCAGCCCTTGACGGTGGGCTGCTCCAGAGCAGGTGCAACTTCTCCATATTGTTCAACTTTGATTCTTCAGTGGTTTGTTAAAGACTCTGCAGCACAAAAGTGAATTCAACTGAGAATTCACAATCTGGCGGGGGAGACAGGTGTGGGGAGCAACAATGCAGCAGCATCTTTGAGGGCCTGTGGGCTGGGCCTTGTGGGATCAGGAGCATGAATAACCTGAGTGGTGAGTGTTGCAAAGACATCACTGAAGAGGCAGCCATTGAGCTGCCTCAGAGGTGATGAGGATTTTGCTGGGAAGAAAAGATCCTGTGAAACAAAAGGAAGTGTTTGAAGGAGCACTATGGTGTTTATGGTATTCCTGCTGGGTTCACTCCTCCTATCATCCCACAGGTCTAGGGTGTGTGCTTGCAGGATTGGGCTGGAAGCAGCTGACCTGATGTTGGCATTGTTTCTTACTCCTTGTTATTTCTGATAGCCCATTTTACAGGTGGAGACCTTGGTGCCCAGAGAAAGGAAATACCTAGTCGGGTCAGAGCTGGGTGCAGATTGCTAATTTTTGTGCTCCTGCCTTCAAGTGTAGCTGCCTCTTGTTCGCTGTGTTCTCTTGCCAGCTGTAGTCTTGGAGTTTCCTGGAGGCTCTGAGAGGATTTCCTTTTGGATAGTGTTCAGATGGGTCAGACATGTTGCTTCCTTATCTGTTGCTATTGTTGAAGAAGAGCCAGCTGGGCCCTTGGTTTCCAAGATACATCTGGACAGTCAGGGAAGCCCTGGTCTCCTTCAATAACAATAAATATTTCTCTCTCTCTCTCCCTCTCTTATTGAGGTTTATGTTAAAATTAGACAATCATAGACTGAGTGAGACCAGGGCCTTAGCATATGGTCAAAGAGACAGGGATGAAAAGGTTAAGGATGGCTATAACTGGGCAAATTGTGTCTTGTAGTCAGCTGTTTATCAGGATGGTGGTTGTCCTTTCCCCAAATCCACACCTTATGCCACACACACACACATGCACACACACACAGACTATGCTGCACCTGGGTTTGGTCCAGGGTTGTCCTTGGAAAGTGAATTAATATGCAAATGAAAAGGCAAATTGAATTATGCAAATCGATGTGAAAATAAGACAGTAAGAAATAATTGAGCCTCCCTCCCCTTTGCACAGGTATTGTATTACACAAAGTGGCACAAGCAAAGTTCTTTAAGTCTTATCACACTCCAAACAAGAATCCTTCCTTATATAGTCACAGCCCAGTCCTCCCCTCTAGGGGCAGGGCAGTAAGGGAAAGCACTTATTAATACTATTTGCCAAGGCCCCATTGTAGGCTTTTGACAATTGTTATCTATTGCAGCACTCACCACAACACTATGAGGAGTATGCTATTGATCCCCATTTTGCAGATGAGGAAACAAAAGCCCAGAGAAGCTAATGGCCATGTCTAAGGTCACTCAGCCCTGAAAGAGCAGACCTGGAATTTGTGTATGATTTAAGGCTAAATTGATATTAACAAAACCCCCTTTTTCCTTCCATTTTTTGATTCTGCTTCCATGGTGTGGGATTCTTCATTTCCTCACTAAAAACTTTCTTACATCCACTGTTGATAGCTTCAATGGTTTTAACTATCTTTGTTCACATCCAATAGGCAAGAGATAAATTTATCCATGGATCTTTATCTGATGGGAACTTGCGTTTTGCAGAAGCTCTAGCAAACGTATCACTGACGCTGATTGGCTCATGTGTTCATTGGCTAAAGCCCATGCTTGAGAACAAGAACGAAGACAGAATGATGGTCCCACTGGGAGGTCAGGGTCCCCTTAGGAGGAGGAGTGCCCACTGTGCAGGCACCCACAGGTGTCTGCCACGAGGTGGTTGGAAGATACTGGCCATGGGAATAAATTTTGGGAAATAAATTAAAAAATTAGAGGCTAACAGAGCCATTTAGGTTGTACCGTGACACCATATAAATCCTCAACAACATAATTAACCTAATGTGAATAAATTAAGCCCCACTTTACTGATATATTAGGTTTCTTAGATTACGAAACATTTTTAAAACACTTTATTTGAGTCTCATAGTATCACTTTTACGTAGGTTTTGTTGTTTCCATTTCACAAATTAAGGGGACAAAAGGCTGTAAGATGTAAAGTCAGGTAATGGAGGGGTAGGCACTTGAATTGACGTCTTTAGATTCCTATTTTACTGGTCTTCTTATTAACACATTGACTCTCAAGTTTAAATACTAGAATTGTTTACCAACCAGTCCAGAACCGTTGTGAAAGGCACATTATAAAATAATCCAGTGCAAAAGAATTTTGTCCTTTTCTTCAGGAGAATGTTCAGGGCATGTGGGGAGTCAGTGTCACATGCTGAGTGACACACGGTCTCTGGATTCAGACCACCGTGGATTCAGACAGCAGACATTGGCTGTGCGATTCAGGGTGTTATTCGAGCACACGGAACTGGATTTCCTCATCTTGCAAAGAAATAATCACACCTACCTCAACTACGTTTCAAAATGAATAAGCAGAATATTGAGAATAAAGAGCTCAGCACGGTGCCTGGCAGATTGCAGACATTCGGAGAAATGAGGGAATTTAGCGTAGCCAATTGTCCCAGTTTGCTCTGGACTGAGAAGCCTCCTGAGATCAGGGACTTTCAGTGTAAAAACAGGGAAGGTCTTAGACAAACTGGAACTTGCTGATCACCTTCAGTGGTATTAGTAACTGTAATTCTGAGAATGAGATGGCTTGGAAAAAGATATGCTCCTATTCTTTGGTTAAATGAAGTGGCTTAAAACAGGAAACACTAAGGCCAGAGACTCCAAGGTTTCTCATCTAAATGTTGACTGCTGGACTACTGAGCAGTATTGCTGTCCCTGGGATTGAGTTTGACACATTAGATGACCCATAGCTCTGTTGGAGGGAGCTTCAATACCAGAAGGTCATGTGCAGATGCAAAGGGGCCCTGAACTGGGAGGATTCAGGCTGGTTGCCAGGCTGCTGCCCTGGGTGAGTCCTTTCCTCTCTCCGGGTCTCTTGTTTCCTTTTTGGAAAAAAAGAGGCTGCCTGGGTAGCAATAACAACATATATTTCTCTAGTTTTTTACAGTTCACAGGTAAACTATGCCAAAACCTCATGCAATCTTCACTACAATCCAGTAAAGGGGGTGTCATTACCCTCAACATTTTCTGTTTTGCAATTTACAGATGTGGAAAATGAGGCTCAAAGGAGACAGAGCATCTTGCCCCAGGGCACACAGCCAGGAAGTGACCCTGATAGAACTGGAGCCTAGAAGTTTGACTCTGAGCTCATCTCTTATTCATGACACCTGAGTACAAATGTCCCTTCCTCCTTCACAATGTCATGACATTAAAATTCAAATGCTCTACTTTTAGTCTGAGGGATAAAGAGCCACGAAGTCAAAGTCTTGAGTTAAAGTCCTTTGGCTAAATGTCTTTTTGGAGTATTCTCCATCATCTGTCTGCTCTTTTCAGGAAAAGGAGAACTTGGCAAGGGTTCCTCCCCCATCAGAAGAACAAAATTTCTGTAACCTCTGAGGAATGAGAAAACATGATGGTTTTATGGTCAGCGATTGCTCCGAGCAGAAGCTAGCAGAATGGAAACAGATCATCTAAGTGCAGACTCTGACTTGGGAGAATTTTTAATTTAGCAGAAACCTAATTGCTCATGTATACATAGTACATTTTCTCTCTCTTTTCCAGTACATGCATGTGTGCACACACACACAAAGCCAATTATGATCCAAAGAATCCTCTGCAAAGGGTAGTTAATGGGTTCTTAAAAATACTTCCATCCACCAAAGCAGCAACACACTCGTCCAGGATTCTGAGTCAGCAGGAAGCCTTGCTTAAGAATTCTCAGTTGCAAAGTAAACCTTTATTTCACTACAACATGTTTTATAGTGTCATAAAAGAGGAGGAAAGTCAATAGTGCTATTTAATATCAACGGAACCAAGAAAATATTTTACTGATTCTCTGTTGTTTGAAGGACAAGAGACTATGAACACTTACCCTTGTAACTACTTTTCAAAGTACCTGAAAATTTTAGAGGTTTGATTTCAGCTTTTGCTCAAGAAAATTGAGGCTTCCATATTGAAGTGTATAATGTTTGATTACATCCTTTATGAGTTCATAAACCCTGGGAACCGAGACAAAATTTCTTTGCTAGAGAATGTGGAGGTGTCCCAATCCTCCAATTCTACTGAACTGTCAAACTGTTGAGACTCATTAACTGAAAAAATATTTATTTGTGCAAGGCAGTATTATAGGCCCTAATGGTTTGTTCTGTGTAGGGAAAGGGGACCAGGTTCGGGCAGGAAGTTCCATTAATAGGACTCCAAGCTTGATGTGTGGGGGCCACCTGGACACATCTCCAATACCTCCATTCCTTCCCATTGCCATCAGCATGGCCCCAACTCGAGACACTGTCATTCGTTCTTGGATCAGCTTCCTGCTTTCAGGTCTGCCTTCAATTCTCCCTATGCAGGCAAAGAGAGCTTTGCACAATGAACATGTGATCTGGATCCTCTTTCTGGCTTGAAGCCTTTCCTTGTTTCTTATTGCCCTTAAAATAAAGCACGAGCTCCATGCAGCCATGCAGTGTGGTCCTGTGCTTACCTTTCTGCCCTGTGTCCTCCTTCTCACCGCACCTTCTCTCTCCACCTAATGTTCTTCTCGAGCTCCCTTTAGTTCCTGAAACACATTGTCCCCTCTCTTCCTTGCAGGTCTTTGTATGTGCCTTTTCTAAGGAAATGTTCCAGCTGTGTCTATGCGGGTTAAGTGTGCAAGAACTTTAAGTGGTCAAACAAAAATATTTGGTGATTGCAGCCATGAACTTGTGGTGAGGAACAGGGCTAGCAAACTCTTTGCTTGTCAAACAACTTTAAGCCAACCTTCCCTCCCTTCCTCTGATGTTAGTTATTGGTTCATGTAACTGGGAACACAGCTGACATCATGCATAGATATATCCGGGCCCTTCATTAGAGGGGCTATGTTATATACTACTCTTGAGGGTGAAAGCGAACTCCATTAATGATCACATCAGGTGAACAGGTAAGAACTGGGATGGTTCCAGGCTAACAGGAAGGTAGGTATGTCATTATAATATTCTCTCTCTCCCCCTCTTTCTCATTACATCTGTCTTTGACATCATTCTCAGTTAGGCTGCTCCCACAAGGTGGCAACAATCTCCTCCAGTCACTGTTTGTTTACTGTGCCAGAGTGAGGGGTGCCTTAATTAGCCAGGCCTGAGCTCCATGTCTACCCCTAAAATCACCCCACTCAAATGCCAAGAACTGAGTGGGGTGGGGTGGTCCCCAAACTGGAAATCAGGTGCTTGTATCCCATCTGAAAGAAGGGGTGCTGGGCAGTCAACACAATAAACGTGTCCACACCTTTGGTAGCTCTAATCATGGACTGGCGGTGAGGAAGAAAAAGTCATGATGACATTACAAAAGAAAGGTTGTACATTTTGATGACTTCTATAAAATGGGAGATTATCTTGTTCCAAATAGAATGCTGTAACGTTACATCAAAAAGCCAGTGACCGTAATGATAAGGAAAACCTGGTGTGGGATATATGGGAACTCTGTGCTATTCTTGTGAAATTTTTGTAAATCTGAAACTGTTCTAAAATAAAAAAAAGTTTATTTACAAAAAGCCCAGCCACCAACATAAAATGTGTCTTATTATAACCAATAAGTACTTTCAACTCAAAGTGTTATCACACAGCTCTCAGATCAACAAGATAAAGTTAAGCACCTTGCAGGGCAGAGAATGATGGTGGCATTTTTAGAAAACGTTTTTGCAGACAATAGTGGAAATCGAGAGAAGTTTTAAATTCAGTTCAGTTTACTGTGGTGTAAGAAATGCTCTCTTCTAGCCAGGCGTGGTGGTTCACGTCTGTAATCCCACCTAGTCTGGAGGCTGAGGTGGGAGGGTTGCTTCAGACCGGGAGTTCAAGGCTGCAGTGAGCTGTGACTGCTCCACAGCACTCCAGCCTGGGTGTCAGAGTGAGACCCCCATTTCTGAAAAGAAGAAGATGAAGAAGCAATGCTCTCTTCTTTTTCTGTACTTGTCAGAGAAGACTTTCTGTACTTGTCAGTACAGTACTTATTCTGTACTTTAGTTTTATTTGTACATAAATTTGTATCAGCTGTATTATTTCTTGTAATTGTATCACTTAATTTTTATATAAAATGATGAAATATGAGTGCAAAAAGGAGCAGAAGTATCTATGAAATTAAAGCTAAATGCTCTGAAAGGGCTCGATAAAGACAACTTGCTGACAAAATTAATGTTGAGTCAGGTGTGAGTGGTGCAACCGTAAAAGATTATGAAAAAATTCATAGGAACCTAAATGGGATTTTAGTTAGATTTCTTCCCAAGCGTTTTAAGTCATCATTCCACTCCAGCGAAAGATTAGGACTTCTAGACAATGCATAATGCGTATATTTTACACGAGAAACATGATTTGAACTTCAACCACTAAACCCGTAATCAAAGGGAAGACCTGAATCTTAAAGGATTTGTGACTACATGAGCATTTACACAGTTACAACCAAAATAGAACATGACTAACTCATTTTAAAAAATTTTCAATTAAGCAGGCAACATTTGAATCCATTCATATTGAATAAAAGGGTTCTAGTGCATTGATGAATTGCAGTAAATAAGAAAAACATAGTTGTTGAGTTCTTTGTAGCTTGCAAAATCTCTTCTATATGTGACATATTTTTCCCTCAATGCAATTAACCTAAGGATCAGTGTGCTATTTTTGATGGTACAAAGCAGAAATTTGGAGAGATATACTTTTGACTTGCAGGCAATAAATTTACACAGTTGTTCATTCTTCCTCTATCCTTATTGTTGGAAAGTGTATTGTTCTCCTTAAATGAGTCAGTTGAAATGAGAAAAATAAATTATTTGAGCTGATGTATGTGTCATAAAGGTGTGAGGCTTCACAAAAATCCCACTGCTTTTATATTTTTAGAAACTTCCTGCTACAGTTTGGGTCTGGATTTGAGCCCTGGGGTCTAAAATTTGTTTATAGGTCATTTACTCTGTAGGTCAGATTGGATTCCTCTTAGGCTATTCTCTTGCCCTCCTAATAATTGTGCTGACTCTCTCACCCTCTCTCTCTTGCTACCAAGGAGAGGTCTTTAGATAATATATACTTCTTTGAAGATAGATATGGATCTGCTGTTGTTGAAATAGTAGTGCCTTAGTGAGAATAGTTCCTGTATGTATAGTGCTTGTTTGGTTTATAAGTGTTTTCACATATATTATACCATTTGATCCACATAATAAACCTCTTTACATCCCTTTTATAGTTGAGAAAACAGAAATTCAAAGGCTTAGAAGTAATTGGTTTGAAATTTCTTAATTAGGTATTGGTAGACCTGGCATTTGGATTAGGAACTTCCGATTTCAAAGCCAATGCTCTTTTCTGAAACACTAACACCAACATAAGATAGTCCAGGTTTATTTGTTCTTTTTGGTTTATTCACATCACACAAATCTTTTATTACCTTTTATGAATTCATTTAACAAATAGTTTATTGAGCATTAATTGTGTGCTAGACAATTGGTTAAAATAGATTATTACTATTATTATTATTAGAAACAAAAGTCTTATTCTGGGGCTGCTTGGGGACTGAGATTTGACCATAAACAATGCTCACCCATTGAAGCTCATACTTGAAACTCCTGATACATGGCTTTTACATGCATTCCAGATAGCATGCAATACTCAGGGAAACACAAATATCCATTTTTACATACTGGCATTGGTTAATTGCACAGTTATCAATAAGCAGTATGATGGTGTGGACCTGTGCTTTTAATAATTGCCACCATTTCCCATGGAGTGAGGGTGTATTTATTTACCACATTATTACTGCAAAAAATGTGTGTGATTTTGCTGGTAACTATGTAATTAACTTGTACCTCACTGTATTATTTCAGTTTGAACTGCATCTGGTGCCTTCTAAAGAGCTGTTAGGAACAATGCAAAGCACGCTTCATGGTTCTGTCTGAGAGAATGCTTATATGTTCAGCATATTCGTAGTTGATTATTTTTGAGCCAAATGTTGGTGTCAATTTCTTTATTGTGGGCTTGTGTTAGAGAATATGTGCTGCAGTAGAAAACATCTCTTCTTTCTCTACTTATTTCATGCATGTTTTTCCTACTGACAGTATTGTTTTCATTCACACATTTGCTAGATTTGTTCAGCATAAAGCAACAATACCTATCCTTTATATACTTGATAAACGATGAAGTTTATGATGCAGTTTTATAAATGTGTAGCATAACCATTCTGGAATGGAGCTTTTTGCAGGTTCTGTTTTTAAGAGCTTTACTTGTCTGTGTGACTAGATACTTTTCATTATTCTAGTTTATATGTTTAATGTAATATTGCTATCGTACAGCACACTGGAAAATAGAGGAGGAATGCTTTATTCCTCATTATGTTTTACTAACTCAGTACTCAATAACATTTGGCCTATTTCCTTTCAGCCTTTTTTCTTGCACACTTGTGATTTAAAAAAATACATATACACATGTAGTGGTAACTATAGCATGCAGAAAATTTGATATCATTCTTCTTCACTTAATATTATGACTTTCCCCTGTGCTCCAGCAAAGTCTTACATAAAAATCTTTTGAAATGAAATGCAAGGGTACTTTCCCCTATATCTTTGGATAAGTAGAGCTAAAAACTCTGGATATTATACATAAAATAAACACGAGAAGACTCTAAAATGTGGAGAAAAGAAGACAACTGTCTAGGGACCTCAGGACTCTGTGAATGCCATTCCAGTGGGTTTCCTGGGTTTTCTTTTGGTGTTTTCTGTCTCAGACTGGCTGCTGGAGAAGCTAGCAACCTAGAAATGTCAACAAGTGCAGACAAAAAAAGTCCCAAGAAAAGACCGCTCTCTCAAGCCAGAGGATCAGGAAAGAGCACTGTAGCAAGAAAGACAACTTTTAGAAATTGATTGCCAAACTCCATAGAAAACACAGTAGCTCCGTTCCACCTTATCTGCCAAGGCTGCCTGGGGAGCCTTGACTTCCACCCTGTAAGGAGGCACCCAACATCCTCACTTGGGTGGTACCAGAAAAGGCAAAGTAGGGACTTGAGAATTTAATCCTTGCTGGTCAGTGGGATGACCACACCCTTCATCTCCCTACCGCCCACCCCACTCCCAGCCAGAGTGGCATCAGCAGAGGCCTGGGGGAAGGGGTGAACTTCTACTCCCACCCAGCAGGAATGAGGAACTTCTCCCCCTTCCTGAGTGTCAACAGAGGCTGAGTAGAGAATCTGAGCTTCCACCTCCATCTGATAGTAATAAGGTCACAACCGCGCCACTCTTTTCCCTCTGTCTTGGTATCAGAGGAACCTTGCTTAAACAGAAGATTTAAAGGAGATCCAGAACCTCAGGATTCAATTTTAAAAAATCGCTCATCTTAATATAGGGAACTAGGGAAATTTTGAACGAAAAAATACATTCAAGGGGCACCAACACGTACATGATAAAGGCATTAGAATTGTCTGGTAAGGATTTTAAAGTGGCCATCATAAAAATGCTTCAGTGAACAATTATGAACACATTTTAAAAAACTGAAAAAAAGAGAAAGTCTTGGCAAAGAATATATAAAGAAGCACTAAATCAAAATTGTAAAGTTGAAAAATACAGTAAATTGAAATAACTCATTGGATGGTCTCAATAACAGAATGAAAGGACAGAGTAAAAAAATCAGTGAAACTGAAGGTAAAACAATAGAAATTTCCAAATCTGAACATCAGGAAAAAAATAGACTGAAAAAAAATTAACAGAGCCTCAGAGAACTGTGGGGCTAATACGAAAGGTCTAATGTTAGAGTCTCAGAAAGAGAGAAGAAAAAGAGTGTAACTGAAAAGTATTTGAAGAAATAATGGTTAGATTCCTCATATTTGACAAAAGGCATAAACCTACAGATTCAAGATACTGAGTAAACCTCAGATATGACAAACCCAGAGAAATCCATAGTACAGTAGTAAAAGAACCCCTACATTGCCAAGATACACCCTAGTGAAACTTCTGAAAAATAAAGACAAAAAAAAGTCTTGAAATCCATGAAGGAGAAACAGCATTTATTTTATTTATAGAGGAAAAACAATACAAATGACAACATATTTCTCGTCAGAAACCATGGAGGCCAGAAGGAAGGGGCGTAATATTTTTTAAGTGCTATAATCTTTCCAAAATTAGTGTATAACCAGAGAAAATATTCTTTTAGAATAAAGGTGAAGTAAAAATAGTCTCAGATGCAGGAAAGCTGAAAAAACACGCTGCTGGCAAAGGAAGTTCTCAAAAGGAAATCCTCTGAAGAGAAAGTAAATGACAAAAGACAGAATCTTGAAACATCAAGAAGGAAGAAAGAACAATAAGAAGGGTAAAAATAATTATAAGTGTTAATACTATAGACTTTCTTCTCTGCTTGAGATTTCCAAATTATGTTTGATAGTTGAAGAAAAAATTATAACACTGTCTGATGTGGTTATCAAAGTATGTCAAAGCAGGAAATGTTTAAAACAATTACATTATTATTGAGAGAGAGCAAAAGGAAGCAAAAGGTGTGTGTGTGTGTGACTAGGAAGGGGTTGCATAAAGATCTTTGTGGGAATGTAATCATTCTGTAACTTGCAGAAGTACTTATAGGAATCTACATATGTGATAAAATGGCATAGACCTACACAAACACACACACACACACACACACACACAAACACACACACACACACACACAAACACACAGGCATAGCATTACTGTCAATTTCTTGATAAGTTATTAAGGTATAACCATGGGGGTGGGGGTGGGGGACTGGGTGAAGGGTACCCAAGATCTCTCAGTACTATCTTTCAAATCTATAATTTAGACAATTAATAATTATGGACTGTCAATCTATAATTATCTCAAAATAAAAAATGGAAAAAAGTAAAATGGATGTCAAATGGATAAACAAATTTTGGTGCATTCATATAATGAAATACTACCTCGCAATACCTTGGATGAATTTCAAATGCATTATTCTAAGGGACAGTAAACATACACAAAAGTTTGTATACTGTGTGATTCCATTTAGATAATGAACTGGAAAATGTGAACCCCTAAGGAAAGAACTATATCAGTGGGGGTGGGAAAAGGGTTTTGACTATTTGTGCAAAATTTTGAAGTGATGCAGGTGTTATATATCTTGATGGCAGTAGTTACATGACTGTATACATTTTTCAAAATTTACATTTTCAAAATGTGTGAAACTCTATGTAAATTATAACTCCATACACCCAGTTTAATAAAAATGAAAAGAAAGTATCAAGACACCCTTGACTATACCCAAAGCAATGGGATATATATGTTATGTTTTATTTTTCACCATCAAAAATATTGTGGTCATAAATACTTGTGAGCAAATAGCATTGTTTCCCCAGGGTCTTTGTATTATTTCCGTAGATTGTACTCCTGGAAGTTGTATTACAGAGGTGGATGGAGAAGAGTACAGCAAAAAATGTTAGGAACATGTTTATAGGCTTTGAGACATAATTGCAAAATTACTTTCCAGAAGTATAGTTTCTTTTAGCCAGTTTATAATGCCACTCAGGGTTTGAAAGTACTCCTTTCCCCGCACCCTTGTGGGCAACAGGATTTTGATTGCTACTCTCAGTTGGTTCCACTTGGTTCAGATATTTCTTCCTGGTAATTGAAGGGTTTGTATTTATTTGAGACTTTGTAATTATGGCATATAGGATTAGTTGAGCAGAACAGAACCCACGCTGTTTACAGTTCACTAAACATCCCCTTAGACATTCACACACATGCACCAAGCTGTGAATACTATTCATTTCTGACTAGAGTCTGATTCTGGTAATTACCACCAATTTTATTCACCAGAATACTGATAACATCCATAGACAGGTGAATTAGGGAAGTTTCTCTATCCTGGTTCTGGGGTAGGTCCCCTTCTTTTTATTTTTATTGTTTGTCCTCTGCCTCTATTACTTTCACATCATCTTCTTGTCCCATTCAGTTGTGTATCTCTTTCTATCCTATATTTAAATAATCTCTTGATTTTGTTTTGGGTTGATATACTAGGTCTGTTGAAATGTGACTTTACCTGTCACAAAGTGCTCCAAATACACATATTAGGATGCAGTGTCTTCACCTACTCTTTTTCTACGGTTGCAGTGATACTTTTTCCTATTTGCTATTGCTGGGTCTGTGCAGTGCTTTACCCCAAGGAGATGTGGCTTTCTCTAATATTTTTACTGTAAGATACACTTGCTGTAGTAGTTGCATTTTGAGGTGCTTTGTCTTTGCAGTGATGGGCCATGTTTCATAGCCTCTCCTGGCTTTTGGCTGAATGTGAATAATTTCTGGGTTAGCATCACTGTAAAAAATCATCCTCTACTAACAAGAAGTCTTCTACTTCCTTTTTTACTTTTAACTTCCTCCTCTGCCTTACTATGTGGGTATTTTTTTCACTTACTTTACCTCATTTAACTTTCAGATCACTCTCTGAAGGAGATTCTAATATCTCCATTTCGCATGCACATAATATGATAACAAAGCACCCTCCACACCTGTGCTTACTACCAAAAGCTATGCTCTAAACAAAGTGTGAGCCAGCTCTGTGAAGAGTTGGTGAACCCAGGTGGGGTTCACCTATGCTCAGGGGCGATCTCTGCTGCTCTGGCCTTGCCTCATCCCCACATTGGATTTGAACCCGAGTCTCTTGATCTTCCTTCCTTCCCTCCTTTCTTCTTCCTTCCTTCCCTCCCTCCAGTGTTTTCTGAGCACATTTTAAGTGCCAACTCCATTCTGGGATTTGGGGGACTTCAGTGAACAAAACACAGATCCCCGCTTTTGTGACATTTGCATTTTAGTGAGTAGAGGCACGGATAGACCTTAAAGCATAAATGTTATCAATTAATATTAAACAAATGATATCGTATGTGAGAAGTGAGTGCTATGGGACAAAAAAGTATAAGGGAGTGTAAGGGGCATCAGGAGTGTGGGGGTCGTGGGGACCACAACTTAAAGTGCAGTGCTTAAGTTGGACCTCATTCAAGAGATGACCTGAGGGCAAAGTCTTGATGGGTATGTGAAGAGCATTCTGGACACAGGGAAGAGCTGGTGCTGAGGACTTGGGGTGGATGTGAGCTGTTTGTGGCTGAGTTATGAGCGGCAGAGAAGAAGGAGGTGCAGAGAGGCAACAGGGAGGCCAAATCACGAGGGGCTCTGTAGGACTCAAATTCAACCCCACCCCTTATGACATAGCCAGCAAGCTGATTTCCACCAGCAGATTTATTCAATGTGCTTTCTAAGAAAATCGTCATCTAACCAGTTCATGTAGATTCTGCAGGCCAAACTCAAGTGCACGGATATGCTAGAAACATTCAATCTTGTTTCCAGCAAGATTTGGGATAATTTTGAAACTGTTCAATCAACCTGGTAAATATGAATTAAACATTTACAGTTGTATTAAATATTCGAAAGATAGGAACCAAAACAGTCTATCAAGTAATTGTACATATTTGTGCATTTACAAAATGCATATTCATGAGAGCTATGTAAATATATATTTAGTCATTTCCTCCTTCATGTGAAGAGCTATGGCTGCACTACAGATGGTAACTTTCTTGTGTGTAATTATAAGAATGGCTCAGTAAACCATTCTGAAATTGTCCTCAGGAAAAGATCACTGTTTGGCCATTACCATGACTTCAGTGCTATTGAGACTGAGGAGAAGACAGTTCTAGAACATTCCTGTATTTTTAGCAGGCATGTGGGAAAGAAATGACAGTTATTTTTAAGATAAGTACCCTCCTGCACCAGTCTTGTTCCCCACGGAAGTGGCTCTCACACTGTTTTCCACCAAGGGCCACAAAAGGGAAGAGGTTTGTGTATAGGACATACCTGAGGCTCTTGAGGCTCTGGTGTTCCAGCTGTAGTGTTACTATTTCTCTCTCATGCAAAAGAGCTTATTGAAAGCCTATGGAGTGAGAATAATGATATTTTGGGTTAATATTTAATTTATTCTAATTTATTCAAAAACATGTCCAACTTCATATGGTATCTATTAATAGTAACACGGCTGGCAACCCCTCACAACTACTCGTGACTACTCTTGTGGGTCCTTCTGCCACATCTAAGAACTCTCAGCATAAGGGGATTGTGAGAGAATACACATTCTATTTTTGTCTTTGTGCGAAGGTCTTATGTGAAAATCTTTCTGGATATCAGAATTTCTAAAAGGATTTGTATGTCCTAAGGTCCTTACTAGCATTTGCCAACTAACTTACTCAACAAAGATTCTGTGAGACCCAAATGTGTGCAGGGCATTTGTCTTAGAGACCAGGTCTCTTCCTGTGCCCTCTACTGTTCCCCAGGTATTTTGACAGGTAAACTAGGCAGCTGGACTGATGTTTGGGTCAGCCTTGAGAACTCAGGATGACTCTAGAAACACAATGAGCATGAACCATTGTCACTTGAATCCCCTCTTTTGATGACTAAGAGAGTTTGACTTTGTGATACGTTAGCATTAGGACTGACTCCTAAATTCGTGTGGGGCATGGTGTTAACTCAGCTCGAGGTGGTCTTTTGGCATCTTCCCATCTCACTCAGGATAAGAGCCCATGTCCTTGCTATAACCTTCAAAGCCCTTTATGATCTGTCCCCCTAGATTTATGACTTCACTTCCAACTAGTCCCCCTCACTTGTCTCCCACCACACTGTCTCCCTTGAACCACTGCAAGCCTTCTGCACCTGCTACTCCCTCTGCCAGCCTGCTCCGCCCCAGTCAACTGCAGAGCCAGTTCCCTGCCTGCCTTCAGGTTTTACTCAGAAATGATCTTCTCAGCGGGCTCTTCTATGACTATCGTACTCAAGATTTCAACTACCTTCCCAACATTTCACTTCCCCTCCCTTGATGTTTTTCTTCCAAGCACTCACTATTCTCTATACTGTACCTTTTACTTATTTATCTTGGTTCTTCTCTAGCTGCCTCACTACAATGTACATTCCATAAGGGCAGGGGAATTTGTCTGTTTTGTTCATTGCTGAATCCTTGCCATCTTGAACAGTGCCAGCCACATGATGGGATTCAATAAATATTTACTGAATAAATGAATGGCTGCATACTTAAAAGCAAGAAGTGTGATCTTCATAGAGAAGTTGGAGAATGAAGCATTGCACAAAGGACCATGCAATGAAAGAGACAGAGTGAAAGCGAGAGAGTGAATGAGAGAGAGAGAGAGAGAGAGAGAGAGAGAGAGAGGGAGAGAAAGAGGGAGGTGAGATGCTGACAGATTTTCTGAAAACTTTCCAGTTCTCACTCCTAGTCTCTCATGAACTTCAGTTATACTTCCTCTCCATAGTTTATCCCTGAAAAGCCCCATTTTCTTAGGCTACCTGAAATGGATTTGTCTTTATTGCTACCAAAAAATCTCTAAACAAAATGAATAGAGTCCAATTAGAAGATGCTAATTGTTTTCTCAACAGCCAGGATGCCTTGGAGAATGGGGTTCTCACATAGCAAACAGTTTTGTGGGTTCTCTTCCTTGCTTCCTTTCTCTGATAACTAGGTCACAGACAACTGGTGTTTCCCATGTGGCAGAGGGAGCACATGTAGAAATCCCCACCTCCTCTCTCTTTGCTTTTCAAGCATGGCTGAAGCTTCCTAATGATTTCATCTGCTTGGAGGTCTGCTGGCTTTTCCATTCTCATAGATGGTGGTGGCGCCGGGGGCTGATGCATGCTCTGAGTACTGACTTGAAACATGCTTTGATGAATTAGTGCAACTCAGCCAGCCATTTACTTTAAATTTTACCCTTGATTCTTCCTCTAGCGAACAATTAAGGAGCAGCAGTGGCTTCCTGCAGGGGAGACCAGTGCCTTCTGTCCTCTGCGGAAACAGCCTGGCATTCTTCCAAATGATGAATGGCATGGACCACGAGCACCAGTTTTCTTCAGCTTCTAAGCATCCAAATAAATAAACATAGAAATGGATAAAATAAGATAAATTAAAGTCACAAATGAGGAAAGCAATCTAGGTTTACCAATGAGTCCTGTGACTCGACATGAAGACCTGGAAATGCATGCTTGAATTTAGCAATGCAGTGAGCCAAGGAGCAATGAGAGGCCACATGAATAACTGGGCCCAGTGACAAGACACATGTCCTCCTCTTTGCTGGGTGAGTAGCTCAGTCCAACCTGAAAAGCTCCTGAGTAAGAGGAAAATGTCTCTTTAACAGTATTAAGGGACAATTTATTATGTGTATCCTTCCAGGGAAGCACAAAGTCAGTGCAGACCCATTGCATTTGCATTATTTCCAGACAACAGCAGCAGCAGAAAGGGACACTGATTTATTTCAGAGCAAGCACAGGTGAATTTAATGTCTCTTGGGACTGAGCCAGGGAGGACTTAACCCATTCAGAGGCTCTTTAGTGCTTTAGAGGGAACCGTGAGTGTTGGAAATGGTTGCTTTGGCTTCTTCGGTTAAATTCAGCTTCCCTGAGCCTGGGCTTCTCAATCACTTGGTCATAAAAGCTCTCGCAGGGTGGAGAGGATTAAAAAATTATGTTTAGGAACAGAAAATCTGGTTTTATATTCTGACCCTGCTAATTCCTTTCTTGTGATCTGGATAAAAATTTAACCCTTTTAAGACTCGATTACCTCTTTTGTAAAATGGGTCTAACAATACTACATTGTAGGATTTTAGTGAGAATCAAGTAAGCAAATGTATTAGAGAGTGATTTGTGAATTTTATAAATGTCATTGTTTTGGGGTGACATCAATTTGGGACTCCTGGGGCACAAATAGATGTTTTAGTGTTATCTTCAGCTATGGAGGCTTGGCTAGCTTAAATGGCATAGCGTTTATTCTCAGAAGATCCACCCAGAAAAAGGTAATCATAATTGTCCCTTGAACCCTGAAATTAGAGGGATAAGAAATACAAAAGGTCAGGGTAGAGAGTGTCTTGGAGAGATCCTGTCCAACCCTCTGTTTTGGTAGATGGGGAAACTGAGGCATAGGGCAGTAAAGTGGACTGCAAGCATTTTGGGAATCAGGTGAATCTTAATCATCTTTGCTGCCTGTTTCTTATCAGCATGTTTCAAAATGCCCTGCACTCAGTAAAGGCTCAATAAATGTTGACAGAAGGGACAGAATTCAATCACTGTCAAACATGGTCATTGCTGCTGTTGACAATAGTAGGTTGAGATATTTTCTTTTCTGATCCATGTCCCAGCATCTATTATTTAAATATCAAACCTTGCAAAGAATGTGTTTACTGGTCAACTGATAGGTCTCAAAAAAGGAACATGGCCCATATAAAGCCAGCAACATCCTGATAAAATTTCAACTTCTAACAGAAACTTTTTGAAGTCTTGAAAAGCATTTCCTTCATATTAAATCACCATGACAATTTTAATTTATACAGTGGGACACATTTACAAAATATTGCCCCACATATTAGCTTATTTAATTCTCCTAATGGTCTGATGAAGTAGGCACCTTCATTCTTCCCATTTCTCAGAATAAGAACTTGAGACTCTCAGAGTTTGAGTGACCTGCCCAGCTATGTGCAGACACTGTCGGGACTGGAACTTGAATCCAGAACTCTTGATTTAAGTGTATTCCATTAATACCAACTTGTAAAATGACAAGTAGACATTCTTTGTTTCTGTTTCTTTTTCCCTCCTTTTCCTCTCTCCCCCTCCCTCCCTTGTTTCTCACAAACTCTAATTTCGCATCCTGCCAGGTGCCATGCTGGGCACTGAAGCAGGTGAAAAATGAATAAAGCGGCCTCTGTCTTTGAAGAGTTGGTGGCCTACTGAGGAGGATTCACAGTCAAAAAGTAATTCCATGAAGTACTACTCAGCCATAAAAAGGAACAAAATAATGTCAATTGCAGCAATGTGGAGTGAACTGGAGATCACTGTCCTAAGTGAAGTATCTCAGGAATGGAAAACCAAACACAATGTGTTCCCACTAATAAGTGAGAACTAATAGATGGGTACACGTGGGCACAAAATGATATGAAGGACATGAGAAACCAAGAAAGGGGGAGCACAGGAGGGTGGGCGTGCGATAAAAACTTACCTATTGGGTAAATGAACACTATTCTGGTGATGGGCACACCAAAAGCCCTGACTTAAGCATTATGCAAGATACCTGTGTAATAAAAACACTTGCACCCCTTAATTAGTATCTTGGAATTAAAAAAAAAACAAATTTAAAAAAATAAAAAGGCAATTCCAAATGCAGTTGATCTTTGTTAAGCACTAAATCTGATTGAGCACAGACTGCAAGGATTAATTGACAAATACCTAACTGCCTGGAAGATGGGAGAGAGACAAACTGCTGTCCAGGACACTGTTGCTGCCTTAGCTCTGGAAAAAAAAATTCACTGAAATCCCAAACCACCCCTTCCAAAATATCTAGGCTTTCAAAGTCCGGGCCTCCGCTTTCCCCGCTTGCTTAGATGTGATGAATGAGAGATGTGTGTGACACATCCAAGTGGAATCTGCAAATCGCTGATCCTTTAAAACCTACTTTTGTAAATACCAATAAAACAAGTCTCAACACTCATTTGTAAGTTCAGGGAATTCATTCAACCTGGAGCCCTGGAGGAGGGAAGCTACTCCCTCACAACTTTTCTCCTTTTAGAGATCTCACCTGAAACTGAAACTCCTCTCCCCTCTTCCTGCCTTCCTTTGATTTGAGTCAATTATTCTGTAATCCCTTCTGGTTTCCCTCCTTTGTCTGCCTTCACTGCCTCTAAAAACAGAATTGGTTATGTTTGCCAAATGAATGACACCACAAACTGTCGAAGTCTGGAAATAATGCCTCATAGGCACGCCATAAATGTTTGTTCGATGAATAAATGAATGGATGAATGAATGACTGAACGATAGCCAAGTTCAAATACTAGCTCTATCATTCACTAGTTGCCCAACTTTAAGACAGGTATTTAACCTATTCGTGCCTTAGTTTTTTGTCTTTCCAAATTGTGTGTGGGAGATTATAAAAACATATACATAGGCATACTTTGAGGTATTGTGGGTTTGGTCCCAGACCACTGCAATAAATCAAATATTGCACTAATGAAAGTCACACAAATTTTTTGGTTTCCCAGTGAATATAAAAATTATGTTTACACTATACTATAGTCTGTTAAGTGTGCAACAACATTATGTATAAAATCACAATGTACATAATGTTAATTTAAAATACATTCTTGCTAAAAAATGCTAACGATCATTTGAGCCTTTAGCAAGGTCTCATATTATTTTGCAGGTGGAGGGTCTTGCCTTGATGTTGATGGCTGCAGACTGGTGAGGGTGGTGGTTGCTGAAGGTTAGGGTGACTGTGGCAATTTCTTAAATAAGACAATAATGAAGTTTGTGGCATTGACTGACTCTTCCTTTCACAAAAGATTTCTCTCTGGTATGCAATGCTGTTTGACAGCATTTTACCCACAGTAGAACTTCTTTTAAAATTAGAGTCAATCCTCCCAAACCCTGCTGCTGCTTTATTTACTAATTTGATGTAATATTCTATTAACAAATCCTTTGTTGTCCCTTCAACAATGTTCACAGCCTCTTCTCCGCGAGTACATTATATCTCAAGAAACCACTTTCTTTGCTCATCCATAAGAAACAACTCCTCATCCATTCAATTTTATCATGAGATTGCAGCATTTCAGTCACAACTTCGGGCTCCACTTCTAGTTCTAGTTTTCTGACTGTTTCTACCACATCTGCAGTCTTTCCTCCACTGAAGTCTTGAACCCCTCAAAGTCATCCACGAGGGCTGGAATAAACTTCTTCCAAATTCTTGGTAATGTTGATATTTTGACTTCCACGAATCATGAATGTTCTGAATGGCACATAGAATGGTGAATCCTTTCCAGAAGGTTTTCAGTGTACTTTGCATAGATCCATCAGTGGGATCACTATCTGTGGCAGCTATAGCCTTATGAAATGTATTTCTGAAATAATAATGTTTGAAAGTTGAAATTACTCCTTGATCCATGGGCTGCAGAATGGATGTTGTGTTAGCAAACATGAAAACAACATTAATCTCCTTGTATATCTCCTTTGGAGTTCTTGGGTGACAAGGGGCAGTGTCAATGAGCAGTAATACTTTGAAAGAAATTATTTTTTCCAAGCAGCAGGTCTCAAGCATGAGCTTAAAATATTCAGCAAACCATATTCTAAACAGATGTGCTGTCATCTAATTTCCATTGTTTCATTTCTATAGCAGATTTAGCATAATTCTTAAAGGCCCTAGGATTTTTGAAATAGTAAATAGCATTGACTTCAACTTAAAGTCACCAGCTGCA
The DNA here is from genome assembly GCA_004363605.1 of Indri indri. Taxonomy (NCBI): domain Eukaryota; kingdom Metazoa; phylum Chordata; class Mammalia; order Primates; family Indriidae; genus Indri; species Indri indri. Next base: position 31,985 of record RJWJ010017430.1, read on the forward strand.
TTAGCCACTAACAAGAGAGTCAGCCTGTCCTTTGAAGTTTTGAAGCTAGGCATTGACTTCTCCTCTCTAGCTATAAAAGTCATAGATGGCATTATCCAACAATAACAAGCTGTTTTATCTACATTGAAAGTCTGTTGTTTAGTGTAGCCACCTTCCTCAGTGACTTTAGCTAGATCTTCTGGATAACTTGCTGCAGTTTCTATACCAGCACTTGCTGCATCACCTTGCAATTCTGTGTTATGGAGATGGCCTCTTAAACTTCATGAACTAACCTCTGATACCTTCAGATATTTTTTCTGCAGCTTCCTCACCTTTCTCAGCCTTCTTTGAATTGAAGAGAGTTAGGACCTTACCCGGGATTAGGCTTTGGCTTAAGGGAATGTTGTGGCTGGTTTGATTTTCTATCCAGACCACTCAAATCTTCTCTATATCAGCAATGAGGCCGTTTTGCTTTTGATCATTTGTGTTTTCACTGTAGTCACACTTTTAATTTCCTTCAAGAATTTTTCCCTTGCATTCACAAGTCGGCTAACTGTTTGTTGAAGAGGCTAAGTTTTTGGCCTATCTCAGCTCTCAACATGCCTTTCTCACTCATCACTCCTAATTTTTGTTTGTTTGTTTGTTTTGTACTTATTATTTATTTTCCTAGTTTTTGACTTACAGTAAAAGACATATGATTCTTTCTTTTACTTCAACACTTAGAGGCCATTGCAGGGACATTAATTGGCTCAATTTCAATGGCCCAAGAAGAGGAAGGGAGATGGGGGAATTTCTGGTTGGTGGAGCATTCAGAACATGCACAACATTCATCATTAAGTTTGCAGTCTTGTATGGGTACAGTTCGTGGCGCTCCCAAATAATTATAGTAGTAACTTTAAAGATTACTGGTCACAGATCACCATAACAGATATAATAATAGTGAAAAGTTTGAAATCATGTGAGAATTACCAAAATGTGACACAGAGACACAAAATGAACACATGATGTTGGAAAAACCTGTCCAATAGACTTGTTTGA
>RJWJ010017431.1:0-32996 GCA_004363605.1 Indri indri
AAAAAAAAAAAAAAAGGTTTGCTCATGTCAGGTAGGTTCCATACAACTACCTTGACAGTCCCAAATAAGGTCTACCTTACCATTTTAAAGTATCATGAATAATTTTTAAAATAATATTAAGATTCTGTTTATAACAAAGGAAAGTTAACATTATAAAAACATTGACCAAAGCTGGTCAAATTCTACTGCTTTTAGGATCCAAGTCATGAGAACTCACTTTCTGCCATCAAAATATCAGGTTTGGTTTTATGATTTGTAAACTCCATGACCAATAAACTATGATGTCCACTTGAGCATGACTAGCAATTTGTGAATAGAAGACTCCCAACTTCAAGGAGCTTCCATTTTCTGATAAGGTTAATTCACACACAAGAGGAAGGAAAAGAACAGAAGAGGGAGGGCAGCGGAGCACTGCAGAGGCACACAGTCATGCAGTGTGTGTGGGCAGCGGATAACTGCTTATTTCCATTGTGAAGAACCAAAGGAGGCCCAAAAATATTCCTGAGACTTTAATTATTGGTATCAAAAGTTAGACAGTGGTGTTTAAATTCCCTTGTCTTTTATTCCTCCACTATTGCTTTGAAAAGAGAGTCATACTCTGATCTTCCCATTGTCCTCCTCCAGGTTATTTCCAGGCTGTAGACCAAAGTGCTCTTTTCTGATCTGGGGTCCTAGAAAAGCTTTTATCTGCTGGGTGTATTTTCTACCTAAAATTTCTAGCTAGTTATCACTGCAAAGTGACTCTGATGTACACACTCTCTAAATAACAGATTGAATCTGTTTAAATGGGCTGTGGACCAGAATTTCAAATCAGTCTAGAAGGACATTTTCATCACTGAAATCCATCTACTTTGATTCACTTTGGGTTTTCACGGTAATTGTTCAGCACTTGCAATGTTTTTAAATTTATAGCATAGCTTTATCAGTGAATAAGAAATGAAGTATCTGATGTTATTAAAACCCACTAACACTAAGTCAGGAGAATGAAGGAGAGCACCAGAGCATAAATCAACATAATGACTCATTTCATTCATTTAAATGTCTCTCTCTCTAATGGGAGAGACATTGTCAACGTTAAAAACTGCATTTACACAGAGCTTTCATTCTATATTCTACAATCATTTAGCATGATACCTTTACAACAGACCTACTGTGCAAGTTAAGAATTTAAAAAAAATATTGAGACAGATAAAAAAAGGTTAAGTGCAGTGTCCAACACAGTTGACATGGTGGTTAAGTACTCTGGAAAAAGACTGATCCAAGACTAATTCTTAGTGGTACTTACTAGCTGTGTGATCTTGGGCAGATTACTTAGCTTCCCTGAGCCTCAATTTCCTCCTTAATAAAACATGTACAGCATATAACAGTACTAACTCATCATTGAGAGGATTAAATGTAGGGAAAAGACCCAAAATGTATGATGCATTTTTGTAGTACAATTCCTGACAGAGTGATTTTAGTAAATGGTTATAAATTTACTGTATGGCACTTGTGTGTCTGTGTATGACACTTCAAATTTTCTTTTTTAAAAATCTAGTTCTTTAATCTCAGGATTCACACTGTTCTTGTCAGCATATGAGCAAGTTACCAAAAAAATACTCAGATGTCCATAAATGCTTATTCTTCTTCGTTTGAAATTGGAATAAATCAGCAGTTATTAATCAATTAAAACTTCTCAACAGAGCAAAAAGATGAGAGCTCAGAGCAGATCACGAGCAGACAAGCAGTGAGACATAAAGTGCTATTTAAAAGAGGAAGTGTGATAATGGAAGGTTTTTTTTCCTCTCTTCTAAAAAAAGCATGGCGCACAATATAAAAAAACACTTATTAGGTTCTCAACTGTGGAAAAAATATCTTGACTATTTAATTTTAAAAAGTTTTAGGTTAAATGCAGTGTCTGTTGAACCTTCACAACTCAAGATAAGCATAATTTATAAAGAATTACATGAAACTAATAAAATGATAGTAACTACAACGGCATCAGCTATAATTTAGCCAGTGCCAGTTATACTCTTAAGTATTTTGTAGGGGTCTTCTTATTTCACCTTCACAATGAATCAGTGGAAGGGGGATTCTGAAACTGTTATCCTTAGAGAGATGAGAAAACTGACTCTCAGGAAATTTATGTAACTTGCCCATGGTTACAGTTAGTAAGTAACAGAGCAAAGATTTGAAATCGTGATTGCTATGACTTGAAAAACCAACATTCCAAGCCGGGTGAGGCAGTGCATGCCTGTAGTCCTGGCTACTTGGGAAGCTGAGACAGGAGGATCACTTAAGCCCAGAAGTTCAAGGCTATGATCACACCTGTAAGCAGCTACTGCACTCCAGCTTGGGCAACATAGCAAGACCACATTTCTAAAATCTAAAAAAAACAAAAACAAAACCCCAATATTCTTTCTAACCCAAACTGTTTCTATAGGCAGAACATTAGGAAATTGAACTAAATGGTCTTTAAGATCCCTTTTAAGTCTAGAATCCAAAATTCTTTTTTCTGGCCAGGTGCGGTGGCTCATGCCTGTAATCCTAGCACTCTCGGAGGACCAGGCAGGCGGATCGTTTGAGCTCAGGAGTTCGAGACCAGCCTGAGCAAGAGCGAGACCCCGCCTCTACTAAAAAAATAGAAAGAAATTAGCTGGACAATATAAATTAGCCGGGCATGGTGGCGCAGGCCTGTAGTCCCAGCTACTCGGGAGGCTGAGGCAGAAGGATTGCTTAAGCCCAGGAGTTTGAGGTTGCTGTGAGCTAGGCTGATGCCACTGCACTCTAGCCCAGGCAACAGAGTGAGACTGTCTCAAAAAAAAAAAAAAAAAAAAGAAAAAAATTATTTTTTCTAATGGGCCAAAACACCTGAGAGAATCACACTCCAAGCCTCTGCCCATTCTAGACAATCTTCAATCCTGACCCCTTTTAGGAAAAAGTAAGAAACACAGAGAGAGGCTAGGCATGGTAGCTCATGGCCGTAACCCTAGCACTCTGGAAGGCCAAGGTAGGAGAATAGCTTGAGCCCAGGTGTTCAAGACCAGCCAAGAGCAACATAGTAAGACCCCATCTCCACAAAAAATAGAAAAGTTAGATAGGCGTGGTGGTATGTGCTTGTTGTCTCAGCTACTTGGGAGGCTGAGGCAGGAGGATCGCTTGAGCCCAGAAGTTTGAGGTTGCAGTGAGCTCCTGCACTACAGCCTGGGTAACAGAGAGAGACCCTATCTCAAAAAAAAAAAAAAAAAAAAAAAAAAAAAAAAAAAAAAAAAAAAAAAAAAAAAAAAAAAAAAAAAAAAAAAAAAAAAAAAAAGAAAAAGATAAAAAGAAGAGAATTATTTAAAGTAAAATTTTTCAGATACAGAAAGATGATCTACAAGTAATGATGAGCACTAAAAAAGTGAGCAAAAGGGGAAAGAATTTAGATTGGCCATTAGAGAAGAACTTCCTGACAACAAAAGCGAGACACTGGAACGTATTATCAGAGAACATTATGTAGGATAAACTGAAGAAAATACAACCTCGTGAAGGGCTGTCAACACACAAATAGTGTCAACATACACACAAGATGGGGAAGTACAAATATAGCCTACTTGGCTCAGCCTTGCTTATAATTTAAAATAGAAAAATAAAAAAAGGAAAGTGGTAAAATAAGCTTGACGGCAGCAGTCAGGAGATTGCACTATAATTCTGCCAGCCTAAACACAAGTTAGCAAAATGCTAACCTAAATATTTGTACCGCATTTTTCAAAGAATCCATCAATGCACAGGTACCATCTTATAATTTCCTTCAGTCCACTACCCATTAAGACATAGCATCTCTATTTCTCCTATAAATTCATATTCAGATGAGAACCAGTAAGTATCCTAGTCTAGGCTGAACATTCATCATTGTAAATGTACTGATAAAATATAACTCTAGTTTGTTAGTTTCTTAAGTATGTGTTGGATGGAAGAACTTTGAATAAAAGATACCACAAAGATAACTTCCTTCTGAGATTTAAAAAAAAACAAAAAACCAAAAAACCACATATATACACACACACAACTCTGGCAGAACTGTTAGATCTGGGAAAGTCACATCTGTCTCACGCCTGCTCACCTTCTCTCTCTCACTCACGTAAAATGCTCCCACAGGCAGACCCAAAGTGATTGCCTCAGGAAGCTGCAGAGTCAACAACTGCATCTATCCCTTTTCAATGTCAGCTGAGTTTTGATGTGAACCTCTACTGATCTGTAAAAAATGGGAAGTCTACACGTTTCTGGTAGTAACAAGATTCTTTCACTCTCATTATGAAAAGAAATAAAATTTCTTATGATGATTATATATTATCAGGAAAAAAGGGCCATTTCCATTAAAAAACACATATACTCAAATCAGTCAAGTTAACACTTTCGTATTCCTTCTTGTTTCTCTCTGCAGTCAATGCCACCTCAAAGAGAAGCATTGTTTCAGCCTTTGGTCCCACTCATACCTGCTCCTTTTACACAAAACAGAAAAGACCGTAACCATTATTTATTTTGTCCTAGCAATATACTCCATGAAAATACAGTAGCTGGGAGCAGAAGTACTTGTTTTTGGAAAACTTAAAATCCAAGGAAGACCTACCTTGTGAGTAGAGAAGGATCTGCATCTCCAAAAGAACACAGGTAAACACCTGTACCAGGTTCTCTAATCCCAGGAGCTCGAATGCCTCTCGAAGGGGATAATCAGAAAGGGGGAGTTCACTGGGTCCGGGCCTCTGGCAGATGACAGGTTCATAAACGCCATAAAATTTCAGTGATCTCCCTGGAGGTGGAAGGGGTACCTCAAAAAGTATATTATGGATATAGCTCTCAAGTGGCAAGGGTGGAGGCTGCTGTGAGGTAACTGCCTTGTAAAGCTGGATGAGGAATTTCTTACAGGCCTGCATGAAAGGTAGCGGTGTGATCAAGCATATACTTTTGGAAACGTACAAGGTGTCTCTGCTGATATCATAGGAGTTGTATCGCTGGAGTTTCAAAAGGGAAGTTGTATCTCCCTCATCAATACTGCTTGCCAGTGAGTCCATGCTGCAGGAGGATGAAGCATACACGCTGCTATAATGCTCAGCGTTGTGCATCTGGTAGAGAGTCTGCATTGCTGTGCAGATTTGCTTACTTGTAACTTCTTCATAAAAAGTGAGAACAAAACCGTAGGTGCGAGAACCATCTTCTCTGGTAATTATAAATGAGTGGAACTGAGGGTCTTTATTGTCAGTTTGTGTTCTGAAAGATAGCCCTTTAGGCATGCACAACTGTGGAGGAAGAGGGAAAAAAGCATGAAAACACAGTACACTAATAAGAACAAACCAGAAAAAAAGTTTGTTTTTTAACATAACCAGACTCAAAAGGACAGGTTTTATTAAGACTTAATATTAGCAATAGCCTTAAATTAGAAATACATTGCAGTTCCTCATGTACATGTAGATAAAATTATTCTTAAAAGAAATATATACACAAGGGAAAAATCTTTACCGTGTGGTATTACATGTAGGGGGCTTTATGAATAAGAAGATCTTTGATTTAGTTCCAAAGTAAACCTCTAACCAGGCTGTGACCTTCAGCAAGCAATGTAGCATCTCTGAGCCTCAGTTCCTTTGTCTGCAAGTTGCTGCATTAATGACTAGAAGACACTTCAAGTCATTTGCAAAGACATTTTACAAATATTTAATACTTAAGTACTACTTTTACAGTAATGATGACAGTGTTTCCGAGGATCAGGGAAATAGGAGAAGGCTTATTTAATACATGAAAAAAAGTTAAACAAAGATTATTAAAAACAACAGTATTGCTATTTTGAACAATATGATACTTTATCTTAAATAAACTTTGAAAACGTAAAGCTTTTAATTTACTAAAGCAGAAGCATAGAAACAAGATGTTTTAGCTTATGTCCAGTAGAGATTATGCTCTAAATCTTGAGAACTACCCACGACTGAGTCAAACTTGGGAATAAAATTACCAGAGAAGTTAAAGATGCTGCTAAATTTAAAATGATCAAAATGCACAAGAAATTATTTAAAACATTTTATATAAAATAAAACAAATTATAATTTGAAACATACTAAGGAAAATAATGCATTTCAACCATCCTAACATAATCAGTATTCATATTTATATATTTCTTTCTACATTTGTATTGCAATAAGCTTTTTGCACAGAAATAATTTAACCATGTTATTACTTTACGTTTTTCTATTTTTTTTTTTTTGCAGATTTAATAACTGATCTAGTACAAAATTTAGACGGTCTCCCAAATCCCCACATTACCAAGAAAACACAATTCATCTTAAAAATTACATGTCTTTCATTCAAACTGTCAAAAATGCTTAAGTACCTTTATGAGTTAGGCCCTATGATGGTGATACGACAGTGAGAAAGACAGACATGGTCCCTGCTCCTATGGCATTTCCAGTCCAATGATGACAGATGATTAAAAAACCATAAACTATAAAGAAAAGGACTATGATAAGGTAAATAAGGGCTGCTGTGGAAAAAACACAGCAGGAGGATGTAAATTAGAAAAGAGGAGGCTACAAGGAAAAAATGAAGTCCAAACTGAAACCTGAGGATGAGTACAGGTGTTAGTAAGATAAAGAAGAGCCTACACAGGACAACATGTGCAAAAGCCCGGAAGAAAGAACATGAGGGTTTGGGGAACTGAAACAAGGTCAGTGTGGGTGGGGCACAGAATGCAAGGTGGGGGTGAGAGAAAGCAAGAGAAGTAATTAGGGGGCGGCCCAGGAAGGGCCTTAGTGAGCCATGTTGGAAGTCGGAGGACAATGAGAAGCCTCTGAAGGGTTTTTAGCAGGAGACGGACAGAATTAGATGTACCTTTTAGCACACAATCTTCAAGCACTGAAGCCGAGTGGTTTTCAAAGGGGTTTCAAGGAGAGAGCAGGAATGGGAATGCTCAGGGCCCTGGAAGGAGTGAGAGACCGGAGGAGGAAGCTGAGAGGGCCCGTGCCCCTCCTTCCCCTACGCACATTCCACTTTCATTTATTTTGTAGAGTATGGATCTGTGTTAAAATTTCTGGGTTCCCACTGTGTAAAAACAAACTCTCGATGGTGAGACAGGATTAGTGCAATAAAATTCTCACTGAGCATGCAGGTGGGTGGGTGTCCTGACTGCTCCTCAGAGCCACTCAGACCATGGTCCTTCCCTTCTCCCTAAAAATCCATGGCCTTGAAATCGTGTCATCAGATTATACCACCACATTTTGGCTCTCTTTTCTAGCCAAGCTAATTTCCTGTGCAATTTTTTCTGTGCTTTTAAATATACTCTGTCAACTATCAAATTTACTATCTCAAGAACGTGACCTTTAACTGAATAACTACTTGACATTTCCATAAAGATGTCTAATAGGCAACTCAAATTTACCATGTCCCAAACTGAAGTCCTGATTTCTTCCTCCAAATTTGTTTCTCCCTATTTCAGTCTTCCCTATAACTCCATCCATTTAGTTTGGCCAGGACAGAAACCTTGGAGTCATCTTTGACTTCTCTCTTTTCTCACTTCCACTGTCCAATCCATCAGCAAATATTATCAGTTCTACCTTCAAAAATATCTTCATTCGCAAATTGCTTCTATCTTTCCTCTTACCACTTTAATCTAAGCCCCCCTCTTCTCTTGCCTGGATAACTGTAACATCCTGCTAACAGTCTCTCTGCTTTTGCTCTTGTCCCTTGTAATCTATTCCCCATAGCAGCCAACATGATCCTTAAAAAAATATAAGTCAGATCTTGTTACTCTTCTGAAAACCCTCTAATGGCCTTCCATCACACTAAAAGCCAAAGTCCTTTTAATGGCGTACATGGCCTTCTGTGACTTGGCCCCAGCAACCTCTCTGCCCTCATCTCACACTACTCTTTATCTTACCTACTCTTCTCCAGCAACAATGGCACATTGCTGTTCTGTGAACATACCTAGCATGCGCCTGTCAAAATTTGCTGTTTGCTCTCCTAGCAATTCTCTTTCCCTATGTAGTCACATCTGCTCATTTCCTATAGCAGATTGTATTTTCTTTTTCTTTTTTTTTTGAGATACGGTCTCGCTTTGCTGCCCCATCTAGAGTGCAGTGGCATTATCATAGCTTACTGCAACCTCAAACTCCTGGGTTCAAGCAATCCTCCTGCCTCAGCCTCCCAAGTAGCTAGGTCTACAGGCATATCACCACAACTGGGTAATGTTTTTATTTTTTGTAGAGAAAGGGTCTCACTATTTTGCCCAGGCTGGTCTCAAACTCCTGCCCTCAAGCAATCTTTTCGCCTTGGCCTCCCAAAGTGCTAGGATTACAAGTGAGAGTCATCATGTCTGGCCCAGACTGTATCTTCTAAAAATGGCTCCAACAATATTTCTAGTTTCACATGCTCTTCTAGAACCTTGCCACTCCCCTACACTAAGAGGTGGAGTCTATCTACCTCTCCTTGAACCTAGATGGGCTGCTGATGAGCGCCTATACCAGGGATTGGCAAACTGTTTCTGTAAAGAGCCAGATAATAAGGCTCTGGAGGCCCAACAGTCTTTGTCACACTCAGGCCTACCACTGTGGCATGAAAGTAGCCACTGACAACACATACATAGACTTTGGTCCAATAAAATTTTATTTATAAAAACAGGCAGTTGGATAGATTTGGCCTGGGGGCCATGTTTGTCCACCCCTGGCCTAGTCAAGTAAAATGCAATAGAAATGACAAGTGACACTGAGTGACTTTTGAGGCTAGGCTAAAAAAGGCAATATGGCTTCTACCTCCCTCTCTCTCTCTGGCCATACACCTTAGGAGCCCCAAACATATAGAAAGTTTGGCTAACCTGAAGTTGCCACACTGGACAGACCGTATAGAGGGAGCCCCAGCCCAAGCTATATTCCTAGACCAGGAGACAGACCTGCGAGTGAGCTTTCGGATGATTCCAGTCCTCAGCTTTTGAACTGCCCAAATTGACACTGAGTAGAAGAGAGGGGCTGCCCACCAAAATCTACCAAAATTACAGATTTGTAAGGAAAGTAATGATTTTGTTGCTTTAAATCAAGGGTCAGTAAACTACCGCCCTCCTAAGGTTTAAATGTATGTGTCCCTCCAAAATTCATATGTTGGGACTTAAACTCCTGGGTGATGGTATTAAGAGGTGGGGGTCTTTCAGGAAGTGATTAAATCATGAGAGCTCTACCTTCGTGAAAGGACTAGTGCTCTTATAAAAGAGGTTGAAGGGAGCACCCTAGTACCTATTCTCCCCTTCTGTTCCTGCTGTTATGTGAGGACACAGCACTCCACCCTTCTGAAGGACACAGCAACTAGGCACTAACTCTGAAGCAGAGACTAGGTAGGCCCTCATCAGATAGAGAACCTCCCAGTGCCTTGATCTTATACATTCAGCCTCTAGAACTGTGAGAAATAAATTTCTGTACTTTGTAAGTTACCCAGTCTCAAGTATTTTGTTTTAGCAGCAGGAACAGACTAAGATAAGCCCTTAGGTTAAATAAAATCTGCCACTTGTTTTTGTAAATAAAGTTCCACTGGAACACAGTCACACCCATCCATTTATGCACTGTCTATGGATGCTTTTGCACTACAACAGCAAAGCTGAGAACTGTGGGAAACTGTACGCCCCACAATACATCAACTATTTGTTATTTGGTTCTTCATGAAAAAAATTGCCAATACCTGTCTTAAGCCACTACATGGTACAGGGATAAACTGTCATGCAGCAATAGATAACTGAAACACTCCCTTACTTCCCTTAAGTCTCTGCATAGGTACTACCTTAGAGAGGTCTTTCACTACCTTCCCATAAAAGATAGTGTCCTCCTCATCCTTTATTGGCCATTAAAATCTCACTCCTCTAAATAGTCTTTATTGCGTGGGGAAGTGATTGAAGTCTTACACCATTGTATACATACGTCCATTATATATAGATACACATTACTAGTATTCCACAATTCTGTTTGATCTCTAGATCACAAGCTACTCAAGGACTGGTACCATACTTCAATAACCTTAAATGTTCAAGAGTTCCTCCGCACATGGAACAACATACCATTTGGGGCCACAATAGATGGTGACAAGGATTAAAAAAAAATTAAGAAGCTCAGCATTACTATGCAGCTAAAATGTCTTTGTATTTCACATCACCAAATATGAAACCTGCAAAGAACTAAGATTTAGATTTACTTAATTCTTTTATATATGTTGACAAGAATTAAATTACTACATATATTTGCATAGAATAAAATACAGACTTAGGTGAAACCCATAAATACTTGGATTTGCTAGGGGGAAAAAATAGTTATTCCTAGTCTTGGGAATAAATGCATAACAGGAGGCTGTGCCAGGACCTTTTCATAACTTTACCTTCAAATTAAGGTTGATTTCATCATAACAAAAAGTCAATGAGTTGCTCTGCTGATAGTATCAATGAAAACTCATCTGACGCATTTACTGTAGTCAATAAAGATTGTAGAAGGGATGATTTGAATTACTCCTGCTCCAGGCTAAGCTCAAATTTGTTTAGCGTAGTGCATGGTACATAAGTATTTGTTGAATGAATAAACGAATAAACAAGAAAACAATCAAAAGTAACAACTGGGCTTAAAGGGCCAGATTTAGTTCCTTTCTTGATCCAGTCTGCAGTTTTCTTTTTCCATCAAGTAGGCAATACAGAAACATAGTGACCTCCAAAGTCAATATAAAGATTTAATTTAATTGATAGGCTTTCCTGTCATCCTAAACCATGAAAATCACAGCTCAACTGTTTTTGAACAGCTGCCAAATATTTTCCTAAGGGTTTGTAGCTTTCTTGAGCACACATTCAAACATTTACAGGAAAAGCTTGCCAAAAGTTGTGCTCAAGTGAAGAATGACTTTTTATGCTACAGATAACAGATGTAAGAATTTTTCTTAGATGCTCTTCCTACAAATCAAAAAAAGTAAGAATTATATTTCTAATCTATTAGGAAACCATAAATTGCAAAATGCTGTTGTTTTTCCATATTTAAAAGACTGAATTGTTGTTATGTCAGGAACTATAAGATATTATACTTTATTTCTCAGAAAACCTGAGATATAAATCAAGACCTGCTTTCCATAGTGTTAAATATCCTTATTATCCCCATAACATTGCTATCAACTAACAATATCCCCTCCCCATCCCACCTTCCCACAACAGAACAACTACAAATTTGAGTTGTTATTGCTGATCAGATTACCACTGGTAACCAGATTACTTTAGCCAAGGTAGGCTCACAGTGCCATCTGTGTACCTCTTCCAGTTTGAGTAACCAAATATTCTTACCTCTCTGGACTTTTTCAGGCAGTTTGGCTAAAATTCTAATAATTCCTTTTCCTGTATTTTATAGCCTATGACTCCCATAACCTTTCTCTCATTGAACAAATACAGTCATGCACCACATAACCATGTTTCGGTCAATAATGGACTGCAGGTAAGATGATGGTCAGAGCAATAGGCTTTACCATGTAGCCTAGGTGCACAGTAAGCTATTCCATCCAGGTTTGTGTTAAGTACACTCCGTGATGTTTGCACAATGATAAAGACACCTAACAATGCTATTTTCAGAATGTATCCCTTTCCTTAAGTGATGCATGACTGAAAAAGAGAAATTATTCAGAAAACTCTCAGAGTTGGTCAGTTTGCCTTTCTTTTCTATCTTCCTTCCTTTTATAAGCATTTATTTTATCTTATATATTACATTAGATCTTGGCAAGTCAAAAGACAAATATGAAAATAATCCCTTCTGGCCGATAGCGCGCACGCAAACGTGGTGAATGTTCCTAAAAAACCCGCCGGACTTTCTGTAAGAAATGTTGCAAGCACCAACCCCACAAAATGACACAATACAAGAAGGGCAAGGATTCTTTGTATGCACAGGGAAAGCGGCGTTATGATAGGAAGCAGAGTGGTTATGGTGGGCAGACTAAGCCGATTTTCCGGAAAAAGGCTAAAACTACAAAGAAGATTGTGCTGAGGCTTGAGTGTGCCAAGCCCAACTGCAGATCTAAGAGAATGCTGGCTATTAAGAGATGCAAGCATTTTGAACTGGGAGGAGATAAGAAGAGAAAGGGCCAAGTGATCCAGTTCCAAGTGTCTTTTATTATGAAGACAATAAAATCTTGAGGTTATGTTAATTACTTCAATTGGTTGCCTGTGGTCTTTTGGGAGGGAATAAACTAGAGCTATCAATAAAATCGCCCTGGAGCGGGAGGAGGAGGGAGAAAATAATCCCTTCCTTCAGGGAGCTCACAGTCTAGTAGGAAAGGCAGACATATAAACCAATAGTTATAAAATAATGTGATCAGTGCTGCTATTGAGTATGTTCAAGACGTCATAGGAAAAGAAAAGAAGAGAGTGCTTAAGAGACGGTTTTGCACTGGAGGTGGCACCTAAATAGACAAGGACAGAGAAGGGAAGTGTTATAAGCAAGTAAACATTCCTTAATTTATTCAATAATCTGAGTGTCTACTATGTGCAAATCTAGGGATATACTATTGAATAGGAGAAACTGTTCCTGTCCTCATGGTGCTTATATTATAGCAGGAGATACACAGTTGACTACCAGCTATTAATACATAATTATTTAATTGCAAGTGGAATAGGTGCTACAAAACAGATACAAGGTGCAAAGAGAACCTAAGGGGAGCTCACTGAGTGTTGGGAGGGTGGTGGAAGGTAATGGCTAGGGGTGGCTTCTCTGAGGAAGTAATGTTCAAAGTAAAATCTGGAGGATCAATAAGATTTGACTAGGTAAAGGAGAAGTGGAAGAGCTTTCTAGACAGAAGCAACACCATAAGCAGAAGCTGCAGTGTGAAGAATGGAATGGATAAGAGCAGAAAGCCTGTTACATAGTTACTGCAAGAGTCCAGGTTAAGAGATCTTCACGGTTTGGAACAGGGTGGGTATGTGGAAACAGAGAGAAGTAGATAGATAATTGATTGCATATGGGAGAGGGCAAGAAAGTGAGAACCTTTCAAGTATGATGTACAGATTTTTTGCTTAGGCAACTAGGTGAATAGTTGTAACATTCACTGACCAATTCAGTTTCAGATGTGTTGAGTTTGAGATGCCAGTGAAATATTCTAGCTGCAATGTTAAGGAAACAGACTCCCCCAGCAAAAATGGCTGGATTAGATTCCTATGATTCTTTTTCTTTTTCTTTTTTAAGAGATAGGATCTCACTCTGTCTGGTGTGATCACAGCTCACTGCAGCCTCAAACTTCTGGCCTCAAGTGATCCTCCTCCTCAGCCTTCCGAGTGGCTAGGACTACAGGCAGGTGTCACCAAGTCCAGCTATCATTCCTACAATTCTATTGTGAGACATGAATTTAAGCCACCACACCCAGCTACCATTCCTATGATTCTATTGTGAGACATGAATTTAAACTTGGCTCAAAATGATGGCTTAACTTTCATTCTAATGTCAAACCTATGAATGCAATTTGGGGTTATCCATTTCAAATTAAAGTACCTGCTAAGTCTGCAAAAACTACATATAGCCCTTTTTCCTTTGAATCTTGCAAGATGAGCATCTGAAAGGTTTCTTCAGCAAACCTTTTGTCCTTTACTCTTTGCTCATCATTCCACACTACCTTTCCTTGTGATCAAAGTAAACGGTAAATTGTAAATTAAGAGCTTTATAATAGTTAGTTATTACTCTTTAATTACCTGAAATACCATATATCAGATGTTTCATTTAGGGCAGATATGTAAGATAGGATCCTTATAATTCGTATAACTTGCTTCAAAAGATATTGACCATGTTTTCTTTCTAAGAATTCCTAGGTACAATACATTCTTAAGAAGATTATCTTGGCTGGGCTTGGTATATCATGTCTGTAATTCTAGCACTTTGGGAAGTGAGGCAGGAGGGTTGCTTGAGTCCAGGAGTTCAAGACCAGACAGGGCAACATAGGAAGACCCCATCTCTACAAAGAATAAGAAAATATAGCCAGTTATGGTGTGTGTACCTATAGTCTTAGCTATTCGGGAGGCTGAAGCATGAGGATTGCTTGAGCTCAGGAATTCAAGGCTGCAGTGAGCTATGATTGTGCCACTGCACTCTAGCCTGGGTGAGAGAATGAGGCCCTATTTCTGGGGGGTGGGGAAAGAATAAGGTATATTTATTAAAATATTATATAAATACTCACGGATGCCAATGTGTAGATTACCTTGAACAGATCTGAAAGTGGAGTGGGGGACCTTCAGCTGTTTGTGATGTTTTGTTTTGTTTTTTTGAGACAGAGTCTCACTCTCTCGCCTGGGGCGAGTGCCGTGTCATCAGCCGAGCTCACAGCAACCTCAAAGTCCTGGGCTCTAGCGATCCTTCTGCCTCAGGCTCCCGAGTAGCTGGGACTACAGGCATGCACCACCATGCCCGGCTAATTTTTTCTGTATATTTTTAGCTGTCCAATTAATTTTTTTTCTATTTTTGGTAGAGACGGGGTCTCGCTCTTGCTCAGGCTGGTCTCGAACTCCTGAGCTCAGAACGATCCGCCCGCCTCGGCCTCCCAGAGTGCTAGGATTACAGGTGTGAGCCACCGCGCCCGGCCTGTGATGCATTGTTTCATTTAAAACAAAAGGTTCAAGGCCGGGTGCGGTAGCTCACGCCTGTAATCCTAGCACTCTGGGAGGCCGAGGAGGGAGGATTGTTTGAGATCAGGAGTTCGAGACCAGCCTGAGCAAGAGCAAGACCCTGTCTCTACTAAAAAATAGAAAGAAATTAGCTGGACAACTAAAAAATATATAGAAAAAAATTAGCCGGGCATGGTGGCGCATGCCTGTAGTCGCAGCTACTTGGGAGGCTGAGGCAGTAGGATTGCTTGAGCCCAGGAGTTTGAGGTTGCTGTGAGCTAGGCTGACGCCACGGCACTCTAACCTGGGCAACAAGAGCAAGACTCCGTCTCCAAAAAAAAAAAAAACAAAAAAACAAAAGGTTCAGATTGGAAGCAGACATGTCAATATCTACATATGTTAGTTCTCAGTGATCAGTATATGACAGTTTATTGTACTGTTCTTTCTGTTTATGATACTTCCATTTTTTCATAAAAATCTCTGAATCAGCAAACAAGTTGTCTTTAATTCAGAAATAATTTCATTTGTCTCTTGTATTTATTTTCTATTTTATTTGTACTGCATTCATATACATGGTATTTTTTATTTAAGAAAGTTCATTGCTTTGGGCACTTCATTTATATATGAAATTAATGACCTTTATTCAAAGCACCATTTTTGCTTGTTAGAGGAATGACTGATATTACAGAAAGTGATGACTCATTGGAGTGGGATTTTTCCTAAAGGCAAGACAAAGCTTCATACTTCTAGGTGAGAATAAATTATAGCTTCATACAAATGCACTTACTAATAAATCACAGAGGAAATTAAGGGCAGTAAATCTATGACCCAAATGCAAACTGGTTTAATGGGATGCTTTTCAGAGTACAAGCAAATCCTTTTAGATTTGCAGCAATAAAAAAATGCTACGTGGTATTCAGCCATCAAAACACAAGCCTTTCCATTTATTCTTCAGAGGGAAACTTTTGCCACTTACATAAAATAACCTCAGAGGCAAGGGATAAAGAAATTATCAAAGACAGATCAAGGAAGCTGATAATTGCTTTAACAATGAATGTTTTACAGATAGAGGGAAAAGTTACCATGGATATCTTACTATTAACTCATTCAAATGATTAAAAGAAAGAAAGCACATCAATTGTGGCACTTAGTTCCAAATGACTTTGAATTCATATTGCAGTAAGAACATAGTTTTGGACACCATTCTGATTTCTCACAGAATAATTTATACTTTGAAATATCTTACTAATTTAAGAAGACTAAGTATTATAATCTATTCATATCCTTATCCATTTTTCCATTGCTTCATTTAAACACTGCTTTCCTTAATGCCTTTCTATTAATTTGCTACATAAGCAGCTGAGGAATTATTTTTTGTACTTGGCTGTTTGCTGACTATTTTAGTCAAATGCTTTTCTAGGCTCCTCCAGGTCTCATAAAGATAACTGACAGTTGTGTTCTACTTAGTATCTACAGTACCATCTTCACCAAAGATGATGCTAGACATCCACAGTATTAACTTACAGCAAATGGCATCTGTGATTATTTTGGTATTAAGTAACAGTTTAGTAAAATTACCACATTGTGCTCTGTGAAGAATCGAAGTCAAAGTGCCAAGCGCTTTAGAAATCTGTCCTTACAAAAAGCACGATGCTATCCCTTCCCTGGAGCAAGCCCAGACTGGAAAGGGTTTACTGTGATACAGAAATACCACAAAGGGTCCAGTGTGACCCATATCATTTCTGGTGCAGATCAGAACTAAGTTACATGGTTTTTCTTTTGGGGAGACCGTATGGCAGGTGGGAAAAAGCAATCAAGAGAATAAAAATGATCTGGATTTAACTTCTGAGCCTCAGTGCATAGCTTCGGACAAATTACTCAACTTCTGGGAAATAGGAATAAGAATTCTCACTGGGTACACGTAAACATGTACATGAAATAACATACATGAAGTACCAAGCAGGCATCTATTAAATATTAATTTCTTTCCCTTAGATTAGTAGGTCATAATGGAGTCTTTTTTGTCTTTTGACACCACCTTTAAAATACTCAAAAAGAACTACACCTATCACAGTGTCACAGTCCACCTTTAATCATTTCTGCATCTATCATGCCTGATCTCTGATTTGTTCCCTTTGTGAATTATGCAATCACAGAGTTGATGGAGATCTAAAGTACTATCCAAGCTTGTAAGAACCCTTCCTAAATAATCTGAAAACTATGACCTACTTAATTTCTAAGAATCTGTAAAGAAGACTTGTAATCACCACTGGTAACTCATTACATTAATTCGGATTCCTTATAAACAAATTCCTACTCATGTTTAAATGATATATTTCTTTCCATCTTTATACTGTTTGTGAAAATGACAAATTACAAGCCTGTCATCACACAAGATCCCTTGAAATATGAAAACTGTCACCAGGCTCTTTCCATCAGGCTCCTCTCAGGTGAACAAAGTAATCACTGTTTACCAAAGCTTCTGTGTATTGACGCAAACCCCCAACTCAGCTTAATGGTAAGAAACTAAAACAGGCTTTGAGGGTCTACTGTCTACACTTATTAGCTGTGGGAACCCTGGGTAGGTAATTAATTTCTGTGAACTTCAGTTTCTGTATCTGTAAAATGAAGACAATATTATATTAACATTTCTTATAAAATTGCTTAAAGGATAAATGAAGTAATATTGAGATTCAAAATAGAGTCACTATCTTCTTAATAAAATAAAAGGCTAAAGAGAGAATGAAGAGGAAAAGAAAAACATACCATATTCACTGCATCTTGATCAAAAGGGTTCCATTCTATATTCTGAGGATAATGGGCAAGAACTTTGGATTTGAATGTTCTTCTCAAAGGACTCTGGTCAAAATTTTCACCTACAACAAATAATTAATACTTAGTTAATATCTAGAACTTTTTCAAAAGCATGTCATGGTTTTATATTTATTTTATAGATATATTGACTGATAATGCAGATTTCTGAAAAAAAAAATTTAAAAAAATAGAGAAAGAAATGGACTAGGGAAAAAATAAAAAATAAAAAAAAAATAAAGAAATCTGATTTAATTTCTACCTCTAACAGTCTGAGTTGTAAAATTCCCAATGGACAACTAAAAAACTTAGTAAGAGATCTGCACTTAAAACTTTAGAATCTAAATTTTAAAATCCTGGCTAGACAATTGATATTTAAAGACAAGATATGATAATATAATTGTTACTGTAACCTAATTATTGTCCTCATTTCAATATGTGGTAATAAAAAATTATATGAAAACATTTAACCAAAGAAACATCTTGAATTAAGTTAATCATACTTTTTATGATTCTGAAATGTTATACACAGACTCAATGCTTCAATGCTCAAAGGAGGCAATTTTGCTTGAGTTTCCACAAAAATCTTGGATAAGTGTGATTGCATATCCAGGTTGTTAAGTAACAGAATTAAAGAATTAGAAACATCATTGCTGAGCTGTCTAGTTTAGTACGCAGAACACATTAAACACACTAACCTTTTAAAACAAATGAGCTATTATAAGCCAAATTTGTTACCTGTCAAAATTCTGGAAAGATAAAAGTAGGCTATACTTTATTATATTAATACATAAGAAAATTCAACAATAGCTATCAGATTAGTTCATTATTTCCTTGACCAAATTAATTCCCGTAAGACCTGTTATCTCCAAATGCTTTAGTTTCATAACATATTTTAAAGTAGATGGATCTTAAATTCCCAATGTCAAAAAGTTGGGATCAAGGAATTAGAAGATCTTGAAGCAATTTCATTGTCTCCTGTGTTTTTCTACTTTTAAAGTTCTAATTAAGTGCAAAATACTAGCTGTTACAGCAAAAGATAAATGCCACTTACCAGTATTTGTACAATTAAAAATATCACAAAGCAATCTGATTTATGAGTCACATTTTGAAATCTAATTAGACTCAGTTTCCATTTTGGGTAAAAATATGAAAAAATATATACTAAAACACCTCTGGGTACAAAAGTTAACAGATCACAGAAGGAGGGAAAAGTCACACTTGAAAATCTTGCTAGAGACTGCAATATAAAATATGCAGAACTTTTCTGAATAAGGCCACATAATTTAAACATACTTGCTGAGGCAACTAAGCTACTGTTTCTAATTGAAGTCCTTGGCTGATGATCATTTTCCTTTAGATTCCTCTGACTTATTTAGGCAAATACTCCATCTCTATCTTTCTAGCCTACACACTTGCATCTACTAATAGTTGAGAGCTTTCACATCTAAAAGAGAAACAGCCAATGTGGCTGAAGAACAGACTCAAGGTTCAGAACTGTTGACTTCAAGAAGGATAAATGGTGTCTTTAAGCTGATACTAGATTTTCATGTAAACATTAAGAATTTTTAGATTATTTGCTTCTCCATTTTTTTTTTAAAAAAAGGTTGTATTTCACTTCACTTGAGGTCCAAGGAAAAACTAAACAAAATAAAAATTCCCTCCTGGTTCTAAAAGTCTACATTGCTCAATGTTCTACTGACATAGCAACAGGGTATCCTCAGATACTATACAGCCATCAAGAAACTTCCTCCCGCATCCACCCTCAAATACCAGAAATGCTTGCTTTTATCATTTATAAATGTAAATAAAATATGAACTACGGCAGGAGCAGAAGAAAAAGCACATAACCCATGATACAACTCTTTGCAACACTTACCTTTTCATGAATTGCTGTCTGCTTATGGTTAAAATAGTAACATTATCTTTATTCATGTATCAGGTTATTAATGGGACAGGAGATAAATCAGAAAAATCATGACAGTACCATCCTCAGTATAATTGTTCTGTTAACTAAGGCATATCATACTCTCTTAAGGCATAAGGAATCAACAAGAGAGAGAAGGAAACCACCTCCACAGAGAAAGAATTTTACAAAATCAAAAAAAGCCTATAGAACAGTAACACCAACCTAACAAAAGAAAACTACCACGACCACCACCACCACCACCATCACCGCCATCACCATCACAACCTCTTATTAGACTGCCAAAAGAAAAAAAGATGAAGAAAAAAGATCATTTCTACATATACAGCTGTCTTGGCAAATATTATTTTGAAGGAAAAGGGAAGAGGAGCCAATTATTTAGAATATCCCTGCTACAACTACATATCAATTTAACTCCAGGTAGTATTACTAACTAACCTCCTACTAAATTTAAGCTGCAATTTCCTTCTAAGAAAGTAAAAGATATCTGCCAAGAGAGCTTAAAGACTAGTGAATACGTTTTTTTCAAGGCTTGAAGCAAATGAGGTCTTTATGAAAATTAAGATACGGACAAGAGAACAGAAATACAAAATAATACCGCTAAGTTTGTGCAAACCAAACTGAATAAAGACACATTTATAATGGGCTTGGGGTGAATTAAAACAATGATTTCTAACACCCCATCCTTTTTTTAAATTTTTATTTTTACCTGAAGTCGTATTTGCAGCATCTTGGCTCCTGCCATGACGATCTGCTTCTAGCCATTGGTACAAAACTACATAATGTAACAGAAACAAAAAAGCTTTATGAACAAAGAAACAAAAACAAACAAAAAAGCAAAACATGACCTTGAAGAATGGAAAATGAGAATAACAAATTAAACGAAAGCAATTAAACAGAAGACATTAACACCAACAGAGTACAGCTTAATGCCCATGGAATGTAGCTTATAAGCTATTAGTAATAAGAAAGCAAAAAGAATAAGTAATTTTAATGAAATAAGTGAAATGATATCAAACATCCATAACAGTTATTTGCATGGGGAAAAGCACACATATTCTTATCTTAATGCTAGTTTGAAAAGAAGTATCATGAGAAAGCTAATATCTCTATAGACAGATATAGCACAGGTTGAGTATCCCTTATCCAAAATGTTTGGGACCAGAAGTGTTTTGGATTTCAAATTTTTCCAGACTTTGAAATATCTGCATTATACTTACAGGTATAATCTGAAATCTGAAAATCCCTAATCTGAAAATCTGAAATCTGAAACACTGGGCATAATGTCGGTGCTCAAAAAGTTTTGGATTTTGTAGCATTTTGGATTTCAGATTTTTGGATTAGGAATGTTCAATCAGTAAAGTATGACAGTAAGACTAAATGATCAACTTTAAAAATTACATCCCAACCACTGTGTACCCATTAGAAAGGCTGAAGTACAAAAAACTGACTATACCAAATGCTGATAAGGATGTGAAGTGACAGGAACTCTCATTCGCTGCTGATGGGAATGCAAACCATTTTGCATTCTTTGGAAGACAGTTTTGGTAATTTCTTACAAAGTTAAACATAGTCTTATCATAGAATCATCAGAAGAAAAACATCAAATTCTAAGAAGAGAAACCTATCATATACCCAATAAGTAGTTGTCACAACTGTCAAGGACATCAGAAACAAAAAAAGTCTGAGAAACTGTCATAGCCAAGAAGAGCCTACGGAGACACGACAACGGACATACATGGGATCCCTCAACAGAAAACGGGCATCAAGACCAAGCAAATCTGAATATAGACTTTAGGTAACAATAATGTATCAATATTGATTCATTAATTGTATAATAACAAATGTACCAGACTATTATAAGATATTAATGATAGGGGAAACTGTGTGTTGGGAGAAAGGGGGTACAACGGGAACTCTATTGATCTCAATTTTTCTGTAAATCTAAAATTGCTCTAGGAAAACAAGTAATATTTTAAAAACTATATTCCAATACGTAAGGTAAATACACACACATATATTATTTCAATCTTATAAGTAATCTACCTTTTATAAATCAAGTTTCTCTATGGAAATACAGGCTGAAATTTGCTCTGTACTGAGATCCCATTAAATCAATTATCTTCAGCACTATTAACTATGAAGTGTCAATGCTTGGAGGAAAGTTTACAACTGTAAGGACACAGGCTGATAATAAATTCACAATAGAGCTCTGTAACTGAGCAGCTCTGAAGGGTGTTAAAACTTCTGGATGTCAGGAGTTTAAGGCAACAGGGAGCTATGATTGCACCACTGCACTCCAGCCTGGGCAACAGAGTGAGACCCTGTCTCTGAAAAAAATTAAAAAATTAAAAAATTAAAAAAAACCCCACAACTACTGGATGTCTCTTACTGGTTACCCAGATGTCTATAACTTTTAGGTATCTTTAAAGAGATGGCAGTTTTTCCTTTAAAAAGTCAAATAATGATAATGTCAGGTACCAATGGCCAGAAAACCTCCTATGCAGACCCCCAGGTCTGAACAATCCCAGGATAATAACAATGGCTAAGCTTCTATTCTGGGGGGCTATCTACATATAGGTATTGTGAGACTTCTGTATCCCAAGCAAGGTTTGCAGAAACTTTTCATGTCCTCACCCCACAAAAACAACAAAAACAAAGGGTTGGGAAAGTTGCTTATAGAATTCCTGAACTGAAGGAATAAACAAATCACGAATGTCTAAGGGCACCCTGAAATCATCAAAGTAGTTATTTGGGTCTCTAGGGACAGCCAGGGCTGTGAACTGACATCCACTCTCATGGATAGATGGCCCAAAAGAGGTCTCCAAACAGACAAACATCCAATATGCAAGGTCCCTGGCTGAGGGTGTTCCAGTGGGCACACAGTACACTCCTCCAGAGACATACAGAATACTGCACACTTCTGGGAGACAAACAATTGTATAATTGAGACTAGCATGAAAGAATTCGAGAAGTAGACCTCACTCATTAAACATACACTACAAGTTATTTTTCCTCTTTCTAGTTTACAGGAATGACAACTACCATTAGAGGAGAGTAGTAGCAGAGGAGAGCAGTGGTTACACCACAACACAAAAATCTCCCTCCTTGGAAAAGCAAGTGTGAACTTTACAATGAACACTGAAAATCACTTTTGCAAAATTGAGATCCAAAGTAGGGAAACTAACCCATTAACTGGTCTAACAATTCTGCCCAGTTTCCATCTTAAGCTTATATGCTGCCCTGATTAATATGGAAACTCTGGGCTATGCTCAAGTTATCCCCAGGAATATTTACCAATAGTTCCAATTACTTCATATAGCCCTAGTTTCTGGTTTTATCAGAGAAAACTGAGACATGAAAACAAACACAAAAGCCTTTCCAGGCCAATTTACTTTTAACCAGTTATACAGAGAATTGTACATACGCAAAAATAATTTTAATAGATTTAGATGTTCAATTATTTTATCTTTGCTTCCAGATTAAAAGTCCAATTAACTACAGTTTAAACAATTCAGAAAATTTCCAGCAAAATAAGTACATCTGCTTTATGCAAAGCTATAATGTGAATCGCCATTAGATAAAACTTGGATTTTGTAGTCTACTTTATAGCACATATATTTAAAAAGATAATGTATAAGTAAAAAAGAAATGTGGCTAAGTTTTTTTACTTAACATACTAGAATGTACATGGGCAGTTCTGGAAAGACTGAACTCCAAAAATTTCTCAACCCTCATAAAATATCTGAAACATGTTATAGGATAAGGGGTCTGCTACTATGTTTGCAGATGGTGGTAGAATGCCAAGAATACATCTCTTCTCACTATGTGAACAGAGATCTGGCCTTTTGGTAACTTCGTGCTTCCTCTGAATTGGCACTGGAAGTAGGGACCCCACCCCCAGCTCCACACCACTGATACAGGTTTCTATATAGCCTGTCCGTGGGGTTGCAAGTAAAGAGAGATTTGTGAACCTTGGAGCTACTTTTCAGCCTGAGCAGTGCCGTTACATATTTTTTCACTCACTCCCTTCCCCAAACCTTCCCACTCCAAGGACCCCAGCAAGTTAGTTCCCTCCCTCACTATCCACTTCCATCACAGCCTGTTCTGACCAAGGTCTTTCTTCACAAAACAAGGCCAAGTCTCACAATATTTCCCTAGCCTACTGTCCCTGACAAATAACCACAGAAGTCTAGATATTTTAAATTAAGTTTGCTTCTGGGTAGGGATCAAACGACTAGCTCCTGCCAATGAAACATGAGCAGAAGCGATGTGTGTCACTTCCAGGATGAGGCACACAATCTTTGCTCTGCTGTATATGAACAAAATGCAAATGAGGCCTTACATGATGGAATGTCACAAAATGAAAGAAAATTGGTCACTAAATGCCTCTGCAAAGTAGAGCCCTTCCCCCCTTGGTCTACACTGGACTAAACATGAATGAAAAATACACTTTTATTATCTCAAGCCATTGAACTTTGGGGTTGTTATTATAGCAGTTAGCTATTTATGTGTTTCTATATTAGTCCAAGTTTTTATTTATGTTAATTTTGGCCTTCTGACTATATTGTGCCTTCAACTGCTACAGTCCCCAATCCCCCGGCCACAGCCCAGTACCAGTTCTCCGCCTGTTAGGAACCTGGTCGCATGTGCATCACTGCCTGAGCTCCACACCCTCCTTAACCCCACCCCTACTCACCACCTGTCAGTGGAAAAATTGTCTTCCATGAAACCAGTCCTTGGTGCCAAAAAGGTTGGGGACTGCTGTACTGGTAACATTCTACATTGCTTGTTACATGTTCAAATACATAGTGAGTATAGTTCTTCAAATATAGGACAGTATTCACCCATGTTTTATGGATGTTCTCTACCTTTCATAGAAGAAGCCATATACCCACTACACTAAGCTACTTACCAAGACCACAGGTTCTAATCCACTATGAGCCTGTTAGCCTTTCTAAACACACAACCTCCAAATCCAATGAGCCAACTTGCAGGTCTGGGCTGATGGTCGTGAAAGGAATCAAGCAAAAGAACCTGGAGGGATCCCTGCAAATCCATGGACCCTACTGAGGAATATTCAGCAATAAAGAAAATTAAATCCTGGTAATCTTAAAAGTTTATTTTAATTAACATTTTAGTAAGACTACATCAACAAGATTCAATAAGTTTTGAATTTTTAAGAAATTCGCAGTATCTTTCCTCCTAATTACATCGAATTTAAAGAGCCATGCTGTATTTAGCTAACACTCAATAAACTTCAATTACTGAAATTTATTCACTGAAAACCATGAGTATACAATATATTAATAGTTACAGTGTTTCAATTCCAACTGGGTGTACTGCAATTCTATTCTCTCACTAACCGCCCAGAGTTAGCACACACCCCACAAGTTAAAGAGCAGGATCCCCAGTAAGACTGCCCTATTTCAGACACCAGCCACACCTTTGGGGGTCCCCAGGCTACCTGCACTTCTGACAGACTGGCTATAAATGAGGGTTTCCACAACCCCTCGGGTTTGCTGATTCACTAGAACTCACAGAACTCAGGAAAGTGCTATACTTAAAATTACAGTTTTATTACAAAGGACACAAATCAGAAGGGCCAGCCAAATGAAGAGACACACAGGGTAAGGTCTAGGAGAAGTGCAGAGCTTCCACGCCCTCTTCTTGAGGAAATAGGGTGTGTCACTCTCCCCCCAACACACATTCATCAATGTGTTCACCAACAAGGAACTTCCACTGGAAGTTCCAGTGTCCAGAGTTTTTACTGGGGCTTCATTACATAGGCACAACTGATTAAATTATTGGCTACATGACTGAGCTTTACCTCCAACTCCCAGATGCCAGTTGGTACAAAGTCCCAACCACACAGTTAGTCCTTCTGGAGACAGCTCCTACCCTGAAGCTATCCAGGGGCCCAGCATTAGTCACCTGATCACCATACCACTCCCATCACTCAGAAATTCCAAGGGTTCTAGAAGTTCAGGAACCCAGGACAAAGACCAGACAAATTCTTTTTTATACCACAGTATTAGGCACTGTGCAGGCTATCATCAATCATAGAACACAACAGTAGATTATTTACTTGGAAAAATAACCTTAGCAATGAATCCAGGATCTAGAGTTCCCTGATAATGAGGAATAAACAAGGTCTTTGCTCTGAACCCATGTTTGTCATACTATCTCTTTTCTAATAAAATATAAGAAAAAAACTTAAAAAATCATTAAAGTATTATAACCAATATCATGAAATTACAAGAGGAAAGGGGCCATAATTTTTAGATTAATAATCAAATAAGTGCCATGTGGTCACCAGTGCTTAGTAAATAATTTTTATTATTCTGAAGAATATCTACATGGTTTTCAAATAATTATAGCCAAGAAAACAAGGTTCTAGTTCTGGCTGACTATGCTGGTCTAGTGGCCTAGGGTAAATTATAATTCCTTTTAGCAAAGGTTTCCTTATATATAAAAATACAGATTATTTTATTACTAAATTAAAAACAATTATTAAATATCTACCTTGTATGAGGAGTTATTTATCCAATATATCTCTGGGAAAGTAGGTTATTATTATTACTCACGTTATATTTTATTATACAATATAACACAAATCTTCCCTATTACTAAAGAACATATTCTTTGCTAAAGTAACACCAAGAGATCCACCCTTTGTTTTCAGGAACAAAAGAAAGTCATTTACTATTAAAATATTTATAGCTGACAAGTAACGCCACAAAGCAAGAGTTCTAAGATGATTCAAACTGAAACTTCCCAGCTGCATGACTCAAGCACTCATTAGTCATTTGCTCAGAGCTAAAATAGATCTTTCCCTCCATTTCCATTAATTACTTTTTGCTGCCAATACTCTCACCAAAACAAAAGTTATAAGGAATCAAAAATACAAATACAAAATAACTCAGGTTAGCTTACATAGGGACAGCAACTGATTTACACAATACCACTTTCTTCCTCTTACCCACTTAAAAAAAATACTACCTAAGAAATCAAAGTTCTCTAAGGCCGGGCGTGGTGGCTCACGCCTGTAATCCTAGCACTCTGGGAGGCCGAGGCGGACGGATCGTTCTGAGCTCGGGAGTTCGAGACCAGCCTGAGCAAGAGCGAGACCCCGTCTCTACCAAAAATAGAAAGAAATGATCTGGACAGCTAAAAATATATACAGAAAAAATTAGCCGGGCATGGTGGTGCATGCCTGTAGTCCCAGCTACTCGGGAGGCTGAGACAGTAGGATTGCTCGAGCCCAGGAGTTTGAGGTTGCTGTGAGCTAGGCTGACGCCACGGCACTCGCCCCAGGCAAGAGAGTGAGACTCTGTCTCAAAAAAAAAAAAAAAAAAGAAATCAAAGTTCTCTAAAGAAAACATATAAATTACAAGGTGAGGAAGGGGGTACATTTGTTCTACTAATGTAAAACATGACATTACATCCTACTTCATGGTCTATGAAGTTATTCTAATGTGAGCAAACAGGGCAAAAAATGTTCACAAGATTCACTGGGAAAGAGAATCTTCCCGTAAGAATAAAACAGAAGCATCATTACTCCAACGATTACTTGAAACTGCTGGTAGCTAGAATGGCTCAGTTGATATAATTCTTTGCTAAGCAGAATCAGTATCTCAGAGTGTGCCATTTTATCCAAAGGCCTTTAAGGCCCTCCCCTAACATGTTCAGTGAAAGCTAAAAGACACTAGTTTTAAAATGATACTGTGGTTCTGCACAGTCCTGAAATCCTGCTTCACATACATCAGGAGGTGACCTAGAAGATGACTAGACCTTCCCTGTTCTATAAGAGACTGTGATTCCCAAATCTACAAACATATATATATATATATATATATATTTTTTTTTTTTTTTAAGAAAGAAAAAAGTGAAGTCATCTTTGGTGGGGGGTGGTGAGGGGGAAATGCCATTTTAACCACTTTCTGAAGTTTTCAAAATCAACATAAAACAAAACAACAAAGAAGGAAAAAAAAATAGGGTGAGGAAAGCAGAATTTTCCTCTTCTCTACGGGAAAAACGAAGTCTTCCTTCCTCCTTCCATTAGAAAAACAAAAAAGTAAATCCTCAAGATGATTTTTAGCCCTGAGTTTCAATTCATGATTCTTACTATTCACCAAGAATCTCCACTTGCTGTCCCACTACCATCAGCCTCAACTTCAACACTTCTACAGCTGAGTTCATCTTTTCCCTCAAAGCTTTTCCTCCGTTGACAGTGCCACAATTCATGTCACCATCTAAGTATTACTATCTGCTTATTCACCCCTGAAGAGGAGTTAATTTAACACTAAAAATATTTCCATCAAGAGAGATATAGGCCTGGCACAGTGGCTCACATCTGTAATCCCAGCACTTTAGGAGGCTGAGGCAGGAGGTTGCTTAAGGCCAGGAGTTCAATACCAGCTTCATGGTAGACAGATCCCACCTCTAAAGAAAAAAAAAAAAGCTGG
Source organism: Indri indri (assembly GCA_004363605.1). NCBI lineage: Eukaryota > Metazoa > Chordata > Mammalia > Primates > Indriidae > Indri > Indri indri. The sequence goes on from RJWJ010017431.1 coordinate 27,788, forward strand.
GTGTGGTAGCATGAGCCTGTAGTCTCAGTTACTCAGGAGACTGAGGCAGGAGGATCATTTGGGCTCAGGAGGTCAAGGTTACACTGAGCTATGATCATGCCACTGTACTCGGCCTGGGTAACACAGCAAGACCCTATCTCTTTAAAAAAAAAAAGAGGATACAGATTCACTATTTTTGCTCTGGCACTTAGAGTATTATCTGGTACATATCTGGTATATTTGACTGACTGGGAGTCATTCTAGATGTCCGGATTTATATTCTAGATTGCTCCCCGCCCTTACCTGGGTGTCCCTCATTTTTCCTTCCATATGAAAATGGTTACTAAATTTTACAATTTGTATCTCCTTAGTATCACTTCAAATCGGCCTTTACTTTCCATTTTCACTGGTACTTTGTTAATTCTGAGCCTCAAGTCAGCCTCAGATATTGCTAACAGCCTTTTAACTAACCGGTCTCCCTGCCATACATTGTATTCCCCTTCTAATTCACTCATTTCATCCATTCATTTATTCACTCAACAAGTATTTACAGGGCTTGAGGAACTAATGCACTATTCTAGTCTACTGGGAGATAACAGAACAGCAGATTGTATCTTCCAAAGACAGCCAAAACAGTATCTCCTGATCCACCTGCTCTTCTAAAATTCCAGCAGGAGTTGAAATCCATGGTTCCTGCCCTTAAGTCTAGAAGGGCCTTTGTGGCTGCCTCAAAGAAAGAGTACAAAAGAAGTGATGCTATGTGGCTTCCAAGGCTAGGTCATAAAAAATGTCCTGCATTTCTACCTTGTTCTCTTGGCACCCAGGCCCGTGTAGCATAGCCAGAATTCTATGAGAAGCCCATAAGGAAAAGAACTGAGTCCTCTACCGCACAGCTCCCAGCTGAAAGTGAGCATCAGTTTGTCTGCCATGGAAGTGAGCCACCTTTGAAGTGTGTCTCCTTAACTAGTGGCCCCTAGTTAAGCCACTCAGCTGATACCACATGAAGCAGAGATAAAACATCCCCACCACACTGCCCAATTGCAGACCTGTGAGCAAAATAAATGGCTGTTCTCTGACCTACTTTTCCAGCTTCAATTTCTGAGGCTCCCATATTCCCCCCACACACCTGGCTTTTTAGCCATGCCAAATTACTTGCGGTTCCCTTTAAGTACCACGTCCTTGCTAGGCTTCTTGTGTCTGAAATGTCTTCCCCATGTATTAGCTTTCTATTGCCCCCACAACTGAGCAGCTTAAAACACGCACATTATTTCACACTTTCCATGGCTCAGCTGATTCCTCTGCTCCAGGTCTGACAATACTGAAAACCATCCTGTTGACAGGCTGTACTCCTTTCTGGAGGCTCTGGGAAAGAATTCACTTCCAAGCTCATTCAGGTCATTGGCAACATTCAGTTCCTTGTAGTGGTAGGGCTACGGTCCCTGTCTCCTTGCTAGCTGTCAGCCAGCTGCCCTTAGCACCTAAGGCCTCTCTCTGGTCCTTGCATGTGGCCCCCTACATCTGAGGTCAAACTCTTCTCATACTTGAAATCTCTCCAACTTCCCTTCTGCCATATCTCTTTTGCTTCCTCTTCCTTTCTTTTTTTTCCCCCAGAGACAGGGTCTCACTCTGTTGCCCAAGCTGGAATCCCAGTGGTGGGATCATAGTGCACTGCAGCCTCAAACTCCTGGGCTCAAGTGATCCTCTAGCCTCAGCCTCCTGAGTCTCTGGCAATACAGGCATGAGCCACTGTGCCTGGCTCTCTTCTGCTTTCTCTTCTGTAGCACCTGAGTCTCTTCTGCTTCCTCTTCTGCAGCACCTGAGTTTTTCTGCTTTTAAAGACTCATGTGATTACACTGGGCACACCTGGATAATCCAAGAGACTCTCCTTATTTTAGGGTCAGCTAATTAGTAACCTTAATTACATCTGTAATGTTCCTTCACAGCAGAACCTAGACTGGTCTCTGAATGAGTACCCAGGAGACATGAATCCTTGGGGACATTCCTAGAATTCTGCCTACCATACCCCTCCCTCCTTGTCTGCCTACTGGGCTCCTAAACATCTTTTAAGAGTCTGCTTAGAAGCAACCTCCTCAGGGAAACCTTTCTTGACCTGTACAGGAAGAGAGTTTCTTCCATTAACACTATAAAATCTACAAATTAGAACAGATCATTTTTATGTTCCAACATTTAAAAAGCTCCATGAACTTAATTTTTAAATGAACCACTATCATACAAACATTATAATAAACATGTATTAGCTGATGTGTTAACATAAAAATTTTTCATGACAGCAAGGTTTAGTATAAAGCATCTCACTTCCTTTCTTGGTTGGCATATGATGTGTGAATATAACATCTTTTTTTTTTTTTTTTTAAGGAGATAGAACTGTGAAGTTCTTGGAACTCCGTTCTCATAATTGCTATGCATATTGCTATCTAGTTTCCATATTGCATCAACACTGTTAAATTCTCTCCCCGCCCCTTTAGACTTTAAGCTCTTTAAGCATTATTCATCATTATATCCTCTACACCTACTTAATACTGTGCCTGGCACATATGCTCAATAATGTCTATTGAATAAGTGGATAGATGAATGGAAATTATACTCTTAGGTCTGAATTATATACTCCAGAATTTGTAAGACTTATTTAAAGTACTGGTAGCTGTAAAAATGATTCATTTCAAAACCTTGACTATATAAACTAAAATTTAAGGGATAAAAATAGCCTATTTTCTTTAGAACATTTTATTTCTTTCAAAATTAGTGTTGGTTTGTAAAATAAAATCTGATGCCTACCTTACTCAGACATAAGGATATAATTATTGCATCTGATGTCCATCATGGTGCCGCATGGTCAGAATTTTATTATCTTTGGTTTTGAGTCCTGTATTTCATGGCTTTTTTAAGTAAACTTAGTTTTTAGAACGATTTTAGAGTTACAGAAAAATTTGAAAAACAGAACAAAGAGTTCACATATGCCCTGTAATCAGTTTCTCCTATTAGTAACATCTAACATTAGTATAGTACACTCATTACAATTAATAAACCAGTATTGGTACATTATTATTAAAGGAAGTCCAAATTTTATTCAGATTTTCTGAGCTTTTACCTAAGGTCCTTTTTCCATTCCAGAATCTCATCTATGATACCATATTATTAATACATTTAGTAGTCATACCACCTTTAAGTTCTCCTTGGCTGTGACAGTTTCTCAGATGTTCCTTGTTTTAGATGACACTGATAGTTTTGAGGAATATTGGTGAGGTATTCTGTAGAATGTCCCACAACTGGGATTTATCTGATATTTTCCTCATGATTACACAAGCGTTATGGGTTTGGGGGAAGGAAGACCACCCTCAAAATGGCAAAGTGCCATTTTCACTGCATCATATCAAGGGTATGTGCTACCAACATCACTTATCACTTGATGTTAACCTTGATCATCTACCTGGCTGAGTAAGTGTTTTCCAGGTTTCTCCACTGTAAAGTTCTTCCTTTTTCTTTCTTTTTCTATACTGTCATCTTTAGATGGAAGTGACTATACTGGGCCCATACTTAAGGAATGGATACTCCACTCAAGGGTGGAGTATCTACATAAATTACATGGCATTCTTCTGTAAGGGGGATTTTTCTCTTCTCCCCAATTTATTAATTTATCTAATCATTTATATCAGTATGGAGTCATGGATATTTATATTTTGAAAGTATATTGAAAGGCATATTCAATATACTTTCATTTTCTTGCTCAAATTGCTCCAGTTTTAGCCACTGAGAACCCTTTCATTTGGCCCCTGTGTCCCTTTGACATGACCCCCCCATCTATGTGTTGTATGTTTTTTGTTTTTGTTTTTTTTAGTACTTCCTTAATTTCTGACAGTATAAAATGTTCCAGGCTCGTCTTATGTATTTCCTGCCCCATTTCTAGAAATCAGCCATTTCTCCAAGGATCCCTTGTTCCTTTAACGGTATTAGAAATGAAGGCCTGTGTGCCAGGTGTGCTTATTTCTGCTGGGGTGTCATTGTTTCTAGGCCCCTCACAGGATAACATGTTTTTACTTCTTACCTAAATGTTCACAAATAAGATAAAGTTGATAATATAAGTTTATAAATAAAAATTTTTAAACCCCTTATAGCAATAGTTTGTGAAGTATTTGTTCCTTCTAATAAAATATTTTCAGCGTTTGCATCATAGTATGACAACTCCTTTCCTCTCCACTCTAGCAGCCTACCTCTACAAATTCCTCAGTTCTCAACCTGGAAAGGCAATGGGAGATGTGGTTTTCAGCATCCTGTTGCAATCTCTGGAGAAAAGATGCCAAGTCTACTTTTACAGAATTATTAGCTCCTGGTTTGATAAGTTTTGTGTACAAATATAGTTCCAAAGTAGGTTAAACTCAATGCAAATAACTTTACTCCATACTGCCACATTTCTAAAGATTTCATGAATCTCATCATCCCAGATGGAGGAGACAAGAACTGTGAGCACACACTTTTGGAGAATTCTTGTACTTCTCAGAATTTTTAATTTTGAATAGTCTGAAATCTTTCAAACCCTAAGTAATTTAAGTTTTATTATATAGGAAGGTATTTTAAAGAAGAAAAATATTTCCTTTCCCTAGTGTCACAGTCTATTTTCACTATGTGCTTTCAGCAGCACTCAGAAGATAAGTTACTTATGCAGCTTATGAATGGGGTTTGCCTTGTCCCATTTTCTTACCTAAACCTGTACCCTCATAATTTAATTTCTCATGAACTTTTTTTTTTGGTAGAGATGGGGTCTCACTATGTTGCCCAGGCTGGTCTCCAACTCCTGGGTTCAAGTGACCCTCCTGCCTTGGCCTCCCAAAGTGTTGGGACTGAGCCACTTGAGCCACTGTGCCCAGCCCTCTCATGAACTTTATGATTCAAGTTGTCCAAACTGAAGCAGTTTTATAGAGGCCTTAGTTTCTACTGTAACATCTTTTTTTTTAAAAGCCTTCCCATTATACTCTAAATATCTTTACAAAAAGATGTTTATCTACTTGAAAAATGTAATGTTACCTTCATAATTTTCACAAAGCTCTGTGCAATCCTGCTTTTCAAAATTAGTAACTTTATGCAGCATTTGTGTTGTATTAAGTCACTTTGTTGATGAACAAAAAATGTATTAAACAACTTGGTTTATTCATAGAATCATATTTGGTTATTTAGATGTAAACTATTTAAAAACATTTAAGACAAAAGGGAATTG
>RJWJ010017432.1:0-33210 GCA_004363605.1 Indri indri
ACATAATGTCAACTTCTAAATATACGTTGTTTAAAGGGAAATACGTGGGGAAAAAGTCACAGAGAAAGAGGCACCTACTATTTAACAAGCGCCTTTGGGTTGGGGGAGACAGGCTGGATTTGATGTGGGCTGACCCTGACAGGGGTGCTGTACCCGTCACCTGCCTGTGTTCTTTCCAACCCATTCTCCACCCCTCCTCCCCTGCTCTACTTTGTATTTCAGTAAGTGACATTTCCCACACTCCACTGCCCACTGGCTTGTGGCTGGGTTTGGGCAGTGGGAGGCACGGGCGGGAGATGAGAGGACCAAAGCCGGGAAAAGGTAAGCCCCCTCTCCAGATCTTGCCTGCTTGGGCGGCATCAACGACAATAGCGTTGTCTCCTCCATGGCTCCAGCTCCTGCCCGATATGTCCTGTGACTGCAGCTTCATCCTGGTGGTCCTGGAGCCAAGGCACTAGTAATACCTGTGTCCCTCCAGCCCAGGGAAGTTAGAGGCTTCCTGTGAGGCTGATCTTAGGGTTGCCTCACCTGCTCCTACTTGGCATGTTGCTCTTCCATTACTCTATGCAATGAATTCCTTATATTAAATCTCCTGTGTTTGAAATATCTTGGGATGCTCCCGTTTGCCTGACCGAACACTGACTGACACGGGAGATAAATTGCTCCTTATGGGGGAGAGCTGCATGGGTTCTGGCCTTGAAAGAGATGAAGGATTTAGCCTGTGAGAAAGGAAAGATTCAAAACAACCTAAAAACAACTGAAATTCACATGCATGCTGAGACCGTGCTAATGAGTCCACACCGCTCTGAGTCTGGCAGGTCTCCAGGAAGGATAAGGAGGGTTTTGTGCCTGCACAAATCAAGCACCAAACAATGCCCAAGGAGAGATGCCATTTATGTAGGCAAGCCACATAGCTGAAAAGATTTGCATCTAGCCTGCCTCTTTATTCCCAGCTAACTTTAAACAAGTATTTGGGACTTTGGGAATGACTCACCCACTCAGAACACCAGAGCTGAAAGGGGTCTTCTTCCTCCAAAGTACGTCTGCGAAGACACTAACCCTTTTGTGTGTTAAAGTGATTTGCATAAGGCCACACAGCTGGCATAGCTAGAAGGAGAAATCCTCTCTCCTGACTCCAGGTCCAAAGCTGTTTTCACTCTATCATCCGAGCCTCTACCACGCCCCAAATTTCAGTTCATTACGTGCAGGTTTGCTCCTTTGGTAACCATAAGGTTATGAAAAAAATCTCAATGAGTGTGTTCCCCATTAAAAATATCTAATTTTGGACTCATTCCAAAATAACCGGTTTAGAGCAATTTCTTTTCTTTCTTGTTTAGGGACAGGGTCTCTGTCACCCCAGCTGGAGTGCCGTGGTGCATTCATTGCTCACTGCAACTTCAAACTCCTAGGCTCAGGTGATCCTCTTTCCTCAGGCTCCTGAGTAGCTGGGACTACAGGTGCGTGCCTCCACGCTAGCTAGTTTTTTTTTTTTTTTTTTTTTTTTTTTTTTTTTTTTGTAGAGATGGGGTTTAGCTGTGTTGCCCAGGCAGGTCTCAAACACCTGACCTCAAGTGATCCTCTCAAAGTGCTGGAATTATAGCCTGGAGTGATTTTTAAATAAAATAAAGTAACAGACATTGTACAGTTAATTGAAATGCTGGTGGTATTCAGGTAGTAGACTATATTCTACTTAGTTAAAAAAACAAAAACCTCGAGCCTGTGGTGTTTACTATGTTCTCATGCAATTGCCTCTACCAAATCCTATAGATGCATCATTTCTGTATCTAGACTGAACACCAAGGGTTTGGGATAAAGAAACAGCTTGAGGCAAAGACTTTAGAGACATTATCTGTTTAATAAATATGATTGTAAAAGCAATAAACAATAGCAATTATACATTACACTACATAGTATTTAACAAAAAAATACATCAAAAAAGTCATTTTAAAATTAGAAGTAGTTCCAATACTATAAGAAAACTTTCAATTTTTTTTTTAATTGGCTTCCTATAAAAATAAGTTGGCAAATGAGGGATTTCAATGCTCAGTTGGAATCCTGGAAAACACAGAACAGCTGCCAAGCACCCCATTGCTCTCAAAGTTGCTGTTTGGAACTTCTGAAGAAAAGCAAAGCAAACCTCTGCGTTTTGGACAGTGAATCCAATTAAAAATAAGGCAAGGGAGAAAATGTTGGTCGGGTAGTTCAGGGTAGAGCACGCACAGTTTGCCTTCTGGGATTTTGGAAAATGTTGCAATATTAGATTTTCAGCTTGCCCTGAATCTTACCTTCCACATACATCCCTCCCCACACACTCCTCTGACCTTAAGCCCACCAAACTCCCCTTTGTGTTTGCACCTGCTATTAGCGAGTAGGTAGGCACTTGGGTCCCTCCCATTTGTAGGCTCTCATTACTGCCTTCCCTTTGGCATTTAGCCGGAATGGCCGAGTACAGTGGTTCTCAAACTTTAGCATGCATCACAGTCACCTGCAGGGCTTGTTGAAATGGTTTGCTGGGCCCACTATCCCCTAGCAATAGAGAACACACTATGCATCCTCTAAGTTTCTATTCAGTAGGTCTGGGGTATGGATCCAGAATCTGCATTTCTAACAAGCCCCAGGTGATGCTGATACCGCTGGTCTGGGTATCACACTTTGAGAACCACTGGCCAAGATCATAAGAACAAGAGGTCCCCTCTGAGCAGTACGTTGCATCCTTTATCTTCTACAGGTGGGAGGGAGCTTTGAGGAGAGGCACATAAGGACACTGAAGATGCTGAATCTATAGCTGGCCATCTTTGATCACTTCCAAAATGCCAGGCATCTCCTGTCCACCTCTATTTTTAATTAGGATTCTCAGCCCATTCTTCCCTGTATCTTTCCCTTTATTTATTTCTTCAACAAATAATTTTCATATTACTACTCTAGGCAAGGCACTGTGCTAGATTAAGATTGTTATTCCTTTTTTTCATAATTTTCTAATTAAAATGAAGTGAAATGCAACTCTGAGGACTCCCTGTGCTGGTTTGAGTGAGCCTCTTTTGGTTTTCAAAGACTTTGTCTTCCAGATTAAATCTAGGAGGCTCCAACTGAAAAGGATCAGTGAGGATGTTTCCTGTGAGATAGGAAGCCTGGCAGATTGGGGATCAATTGAGTTCTACAAAAAGGTGGCTGCCTCAGGCACAATCCATTTCCCAGATTCATGTGGCGCATCCTCAACCATAAAAATTTCTGCTTGATTAACTTCTGACAGCAGCTTTGCTCGTCTTTCTTTGCCTGAGCTATGTAAGGGAGGAGTCATCGGGATCTTTAGGACACCCCCGTTACCACCGGGGCCCCTGTTATACCCTGTAATTGGCTTGTGGACACAGCCAAGAAGGAGGTTGAGTTTTCTGAGTGGTTTTTCAGAACTGCTTTCTCCTCTAATTTAGAGCAGGCTTTACCCAGTCCATAACTGAACGGGCTTTTGTTTCCTTCGTTCTCTGGGCCTTTTGTCATGACAGCCCTGGGAAAACTGGGATTTCTTCATGCTTTCAGCCAATCTGCTTTGAGCCAATCCACTTTGCTAATCGGCAAACTTTTCCCCTTTCTACTGACTTCTTTTTCCTTTAATGATACTACGATACTCAGAGATCAGAGAGCACATGTGTGAAATCACTAGGATCACTTCAGATAATCAAATTCTCATCCTAATGGAAGACAAAACTTCCGTATGTTCTCTAAGCCTTTTTGACACTCTTACACATTAATTCCATTAACCTGCTTCTCCTTCTAGTTAAAATCAGTTTTATTTCACAAATATGTTTATTCTGCTGTGCGAGAGGAAATATTGGGTAACAGTAACCATCACGGGAAGAAATTGCCCTGCAACATAGTCACACATTCAAAACATTTCTCACAAGAACCTTCTGGAATCAGACCACATGAGATTTTTTTTTTTTTTTTTTTTTTTTGTCAAGGTGTGAGAACACCATTATTCATCTGTATGCTTGCTTTTCCAAGTACATGGCCAGGTTTGAATTGCTTTGCATATATCAATTCTTTCACACACACTATATGTTTCCAGGTGGGAAAAGGCAGGGACATTTGCAAAAGGCGGGTTCTAGAGGAAGAGACAAAGGATACATGAAACTGAACCCTGCTGTGCAGGACACAGCTGGGTCAGTGTGCACAGAAGCTGGCATGCTTGGGAATGTACAAAATTAACAAAGGGATCAGAAATTTGTGAGTGGTGGGAGGCAGGGTCGGCAGAGGCTAGGCCAGTATTTAGGAAACGTCAGGGTGAATGTCCGGAATCTAGCAACGTATTTGGGAAGAAAAAGTGGGAGCAGCTGAAGGACAAGTTGGGGATTGGAAAGAAGAGATTCAAAGACATCAATAGATCATGGCCACGCATGGATGGCAAACAAACGGGAAGGCTAAGACAATGGGTAACTAAAGGGGTTCCATTTTCTACGTAAGTTGAGGCAGGAGTAGGAAGAGCTGTAAGGGGAAGCAGCCAGTCGTGGGGTGGGAAGAGATGAACAGGAAAAACAGGGCCATTCTTGACATGCTTTGCCTCCCCGCTTCCCTTCCTTCCCTTTTCTACCTGCTTACACGGGTCTTCACTCATATCTTTGTCCCTGTGGCCACAGAGAATGGAGAAAGCAGCCCTGTGGCCACTGCTGACCAACAGAGCTACCAAAGCTAACTCAGAAGGGAAAACGACCATAAGGAAAGTGGAACAGAGAAACAGCTCAGGGTTTCAAACTCCTGTGCATGTCTTTGTGTCTTATCAAAGGAGCTGGGGTGGCTAATCCACCCATCAGCCTGGAGTGCTAAAATAGCTGTTAGATCTAGAGCCAAGAATATTTCCAAAAATACATGCAGATTTCCTTGGCCTGTATATGTTATGAATTTTCTACAAACACGACCGATCAGAAAAAAGAGAGAGAAGACGAAAGGGGGAGGGGAGTGTTTTCCATTAAAATAGAGCACCTGTGTACACTGCCCCTCCAGACATGTTCTCAAAGTATTGTCCACATGCACAGGCTTAAAGCTAAAAACCCTTGTTGTCTGTGTCTGAAGAATTAAAAAGTCCCGATGCAGTGAGTGTTTGTTTGTTTGTTTGGATTTTGATTGTTTTTTTTTTATTTTTTGTTGTTTTGTTTTTGTTTTGTTTTTACTGGCGTCCTCCATTCAAACATTTACATAGGTAGGGATTTCTTTTGTGCTTTGATTCTCAGCAACTATGGAAATACTTCCTGGCAAAATAGGAAACAGAACAACAAAGGAAAGAAAAAAAAAAAAACAAAACATAAAGTTAGTGGTCATGAAGGATGATGCACTTGACAAGAGCGAATTTCTTTCCTGATCAGCAGGTCGCCTGTAGCCTTTGGGGGTTTTCCTTAAATTGCAAATTGTGCGGCAGCAGATCCCTTTGGCGTTGAAGGTGGACTGGCGTGTCTTGCTCTTTGCAATCGGAGAGATGAGTCACCAGGTTGAGTAGAAGGGGAGGGAGGGGAGGGTAAAGCTACTCTCCTAAGAGAAAACGTGTAACACTTACTCATTTAATGACACTGGAAATGGAAAGGTGTCAGAGACTTTGCAATGTGCTGCAATATGTTCCTGGTAAAGGAGGAATTGCTACTTTAATAAAGCAAACAGAGGCTGTGCTTCATACCCTGTGGAAATGGGACCGAAAACCAAATGACCCTCCAAAAAAAAAAAATGCACTTAGATCCTTTAGAAGTGAATAGACAGGGTGAATGCTTCTCTGGACTTGGAGACAGAAAAGCCTTTTTACTTTTTGACCCAAAGCAATTATGCATTTATCACCCTGTCTCCCTGAATAAAAGAAAGTACACTGTGAAAATTGGACACCAGATATGGCTGGAGTTGTTGTCATTATCTACAATACGAGCCAGTCATTGCATTTAAATTTCCACTTAATATAGCCACAGGCCTTTCCCATATCCATTTAAAGAGAGGGTTATGTTTCCATTTACACACTCATGTTTTTCTCAAGTAACATTAAAAATTTTATGTAAAGGCCTTCTAGGTGGTTTGGCATTATTACACTAGAGTGAAGCACGAACAGTTATATAATAATTTACCCCTCTTTGTCAGCAATGCAGGATCTAGATGGAAACATTTACAGCTTCAACTCCTGATGCCAACAGACAGGAGGAACCAAGGAGAGAAATGGATCCCCGATGGTGGCTGCCTGGGTTTGTCTAACTACCTAGAAAATTTCTTCTACAATAAGTAGTAGGTCTTAGCAAGTGAACTTCAGACTCTCTACACCTAGCCGTTGGAGTCCCACGCCTACTTCACAGGCAGAGGGAGTGCTGTTGAAATAGGATGAAGTCCATTTTAAGACTTCTGGTAAGGGGCAGTCAAAAAAGACGAAGAAATCTGCCAATCTGCTCTGTACTAGTCTAACCCTCCATTGGTCTCTCTCAAGATGCCCCACTCCCTGGACGTTCTTTAAACTTTATGTCTCTTTTCCTCAAGTTCTCGGGTCCCGTAGTTTTTGAGGGAAAGTTTCTAGATTAATTTCCCGGGTTGTCAGGCTGGCCACTCCCATGATGCTGCTCCTCTACTAGTGTTCTGGAGCTGCATTGCCCTGCTTAGAGCTGCATCTGCTGGGGGCCACCATGTTTGGTTTTCATCAATACACACCTTGTCCCTCAAACCTTGTCTGGCCTTCGGGTCCACCAGCCCCGGCCTCTGAGGCCTTTCCTTCTTGTGTATTGTTAGAGCCAATGCTTTGCTCTTTGCCATAATCATTTGAAGCCCAATGTTTTAGGGAGAGTTCTTGCAAAAAGAGGAATAAACTAATGAGAGAAAAAAACTAGACAGGCGCAAGAAAATTTTTTTTCATCCTGATGGAAAGAAGCAGGGAAAGAGGCATCTTAGCTATTTCTCTTAGGGGTGTTAGAGCAGAAGAAAGTGGTTATGTCAAGCCAGAAAGGGGTTAGGGAGAGAGTCAGCCGTTACCTACTCAGGCTGAAGAGCTGACGGCTAAGGAATCATTTACCTATGAGCTGTGATTCCACCTTCTCATCTATAAGCTGGCCAGGCCTCCTTAGTTCAGTCTGAGGGATATTGGGCCTGCTTTCAGAGTGACTGACTGGACTGATCATCTCTTGTTCTTTCTCATTCTGCATCTGGGCATAAACATTAATCCCCGGGATCTTCCTAAAACATTAACAGAAACCATCACTGCTATGCACATCGCTGTGACGCGTGCTTCTGAACCTGTCGGGGAGAGGGAAGAGGTAGGGGAAACATAGATGGAGGGACACGCACCTTTTAAACTTGTAGATGACGAATACCGCCAGCCCCACAAACACCACTGAGAGCAGCATCAGCATGGCGGAGCCACTGTGGGCTGGAGTGAGGTCCACCAGTGGCGCTAGAGGAGAAAACAAGGCACGGTCATGAGCAGACACTTGGGCGGGTGAGACTCCGTGAGAGGATTGAGAGGTTCATACAGAGGTACAGTGAGTCCAGGAAAACCACGTGGGGCGTACACACAAGATACATATCAGGTGTCTGATAAGGGATGCATCTGAGCCCGTCACACCCCAAGAATGGCCCAGCTGGCCTGTTCCAGCACTGCAGTGGAGTCCTAAAAAGCACAGACCCTGGGGCCAGACTGCCTGGATTTAAGCCCCACTCTACCACTCTACCACTTGCTGCTGTGTGATCTTGGGCAAGTTACGTCACCTTAATGTACCTTATATGGTGAGATTAAAAAAATAGTAAATCCTCCATCTGGTTGTTAGGAGGATTAAATGAGCTAGTGTAGGTAAAGCACAAGGGAAGGGTACATATTAAGCCCTTTGTAAGTATTAGCTTTTATTTCTACTTCTGCTAATATTATTATTATTAACCCAAGATTTATAATGATTATTATTATATTTTCCTATACTCTGAATGTAAGCTTTGCCCACTAAACAAAACAGATTACCAATAATACCACCAACAGAATATTCTTGTGAATTAACTAACCCCTCTCACTCCTACTCCAGCAGTTGTCATGTAAGAAAAAGAATTTGAAAGTTGTCATATGTGAGAGAGAGAGAACAACAAGGTGATGGAGCATTCTTATACTTTTGCACACAAAAAAACTGATGACTATGTGAATATTTTACAAGGGCAGCCACTCTGATACTGGGGGAGGGATGTGCAATCTGCTTGTCTCCACGGTTTCCCAAAGCCCTGACAGCCCACACCAGGAAGCTCCAGCCTCTCAAATGCAGGAAGTTCTCCTCTCAGACAAAACAGAAGCCTCTGCATCCATAAAAGAGTCTCCCTCCCTGAGTTTCCCCTTAAAGGGCCATTGTGGAAAACATCTCTCTCCACCTCCAACTCACGGTCAAACCTGTTGTACTTGTAATGACTTTGTTTGCAATTAATTTCTTCCTTCTTAAAAACTGACATTTTGCAAATATAGCATAGTTCAAGCATAAAAGACAAGCCACACGTACTCCATGGAAGCCTGGATGCTGACCTTTACCTTCCATCAATTTAAGCAAAGCCTGATACCCAGAAATGCAGGTGACCTTTTAGCACCACGTTCCATAGCTTTTCTCTGTTGAGAGCTGAGAGGGCAATGTTCTTGTTCACCCAGCCAAAAAGTTCAAGAATAAGTGACTACAATACTGATGACCTTAGGCAAGACTATTGGCTGCATCTGCCCTGTCTGGTTTGTGTAGGATTACATCCCAGCCACTCAGCAACTACACTGAAAGCATATTCTGCATAACCACACAGTTTTAGTGAAAAACGAAAGCCAAGTCATCTTTCTTAGAAAATAGTAATTTTAGGAGAATCAGTTTTAGGGGGGCACTGAATGTAAGGAACCCCACCCCCATTATTTTCTCTCCCCTGTAAGTCAAGCCGCATTTTAGCTGAGAAGTGGGAGTGTTTGAGTTTGTGCCTGGGAAGGTGAGTGTGGTCCCACTGCAGTAGAACCCCCAAGGCAAATTTCCTTTCAGTTGGAATTAGAAAATAAAGCTCTCAGTGCCAACAGCAAAGAAGTCCAGAGATACTTCAGAACTCGCACTGCAACTGGCAGGATGTCATCAGGGGAGGAGAACACCTTCCATTTGCCACACACATTATCGCGATTAATTTTCACAAATGGAAGACGGGACTATGATTCCCATTAAACAGACAAGAACAGTGAAGTTCTCATTCGGTAATTTCAGGGGGGAGATACTGGAAATTTAAAAAGATATTTCTGAGAATGAGGATTAAAGCTAAGACTAAAGCACGAGAAGAAAATTAACAAGTGGCACAAGTTAAAATACTAAGTTTTAAAAGGAGCAGTTAGAATCACAAATCATATACTCTTAAATGTGGAAGACAGGTATATGTACAGATATATGTATAAGTGTGTATTTGTGTGTGTATATGTATACATACATGTGTGCATATATAAAGGAGGGAGAGAGAGACAGAGAATAAAGAATGAACTCTCATGTACCCCCCATCCAGTTTCATCAACCAAAAGCCAATCTTATTTTATCTCTACCCCCATCCAGTCCCCAACTTCCAACCACTGGACTATTTTGAAGCAAATCTCAGATATCATAACTCTAAAAGATCTCTCTCTCTCTCTCTCTCTTTCCATATCTTAAAGGAAATCTTCTAATGCAAACCATTAATGTGACAGGGAACAAATGGAGGCCCAGAGAGGGGCCACAGATGGTTAGAGGCAGAAATAAAGCTAAACTTTTCATTCCTAGCTAAGTGGTCTTTCAGCATAACCAGAATATCAGTGGTATGGCGCAACTAAGAAGAATACTGAGCTTACTTAAAAGGTTGGGCATTTGAAATAAATGGAAAGCTAAGAGAGCAAATTACTTCAGCCAGGCTCTCATTAACACAGAAAGCAAATGCACATATGCGTACACACACACACACACACACACACACACACACACACACACACACACACTGGACTTCTCTCCCTTCTTTTTCCTTGCTCTTCTCTCTCCCCATCACAAGGCTCAATCTTTCATTCTAAGTCATTCACACTCCAGTCATCATTCATAAACAAGCAGCATTAACACGGTTAAGTAATTACCATATTGTTTTGGGAAAATGGGCTTCAGCATCCTGAGTTCTGAAGTGTGTGTTACCCATTCCCCTCCCTTCCTTGGCATCACTTAGTCACTTTCCAGAGGCAGGCAAGCCGGAAGCGGCGGCAGCCGGGAGAGATTGACTACCACTGCCCTCGGTGTTTCATGGGTGGCTTCTGCTTGCTGATCTGTGCCTGCATATAAACGGGCCTATTACTGCTCCACACAACAGCAGCTGCAGATGTGAGTTTGCCCAACACTTAGGTAAATTCATGTGTATTTTGCTGAGGATTGGAAACTTGTGATAAATGGGCTTTAGCTTGTTATGTGGAATTAGCATAAATTAATCCCTCTCCAATTGCAGCTTAAACAAGGTTGATGTGTGGGGAAAAGTGCTGAGCCGTTTCTTGCCATTATTCATGCCGTTATTCCAAAGTAAAGCGTGGATAGAAGCCACCCTCCAAGTGACTCATCATTTCTCAGCCCGGGTCCTGGCACACATCATTTCTAAAATTCCTCAGAGAACTAAAAGTAGACCAGCAATCAATCCAGCAATCCCATTACAGGGTATGTACTCAAAGGAAAAGAAGTCATTTTATCAAAAAGACACCTGCACTCAAATATTTATTGCAGCACAATTCACAATTGCAAAGATGCAGAATCAACCCAAGTGCCCATCAATTCACGAGTGGATTAACAAAAGGTGGTATATGTATGCCACAGAGTACTACTCAGCCATGAAAAGGGATGAATTAATAATGCCTTTTGCAGCAATTTGGATGGAAATGGAGACCTTAATCCTAAGTGAAGTATTTCAAGAATGGAAAAACAAACGCCACATGTACTCGCTGTTAAATTGGAACTAACTGATGAGCACACATGTATACAGAGGGAAGTAAAACTCAGTGGAAATCAAGCAGGGAGGGGGTAAAAGGGGAGGGGCGAAAACCTAACAGGTACAATGAACACTATCTGGGTGATGGACACATTTATAGCTGTGCCTCAAGCATTACAAGGGTAACCAAAAACACTTGTACCCACTTAATATTTTGAAATAAACATTAAAAAATCATTTGAAGAACTAGGGAATGTATTGAATTATTGTATTTTATTCATGAGGACCTAGGTTGATTATAGGAATGCTTACAGTAATAACAACAATCTTCTTGTGGAAAGTGATTGACATGTAGTAAGTGCTAAATAAATGGTCATAGCTGTGTGTATGAAAGTAAACCTAAAATCCACATTTGGGGATAAGTGAACTGATAGGATCCCTTTTTGGAATCAGATCTTGGCTCTGCCACTTATGGGCTAAGTCTCAGTTTCTTCATCTCCATTATCACCATTATCAAAATGGAGATAAAACTAGAGTGTTTGGTTTGGGGAGCTGTGAGAATAAGATGAGATGGAATGTCTAAAGCACTGGCATAGTGTCTGGCACATAGGACATGCCCAATATTTTTTAGCATTGTCGTATTATTGCTATCATATTTCTGAAGGTGTATTCTATAGGACAAAAAAGTCCTAAAAATGAGGAAAGAGTTCCATGGTGAAATAATTTAGGGAAAGGCTACATATGGCATTCCCCATCTGAAGACTCATGATGCATACCAGTGTATGAAAGGTTCATAGCAGACCTTGCAGGAAAGAACTCATTTAACTTCATCATAGTGTTTCACAAACTCATTTGACCACTGACCCTTTAGAGACCTGAGTCCCACACAACACTCTCCAGGCAATGCCTCACCCTGAGCACTGTTTTCCCCCTTGCTTCAGCTTTGTCCTTTTGCTTGGTTTATTTCCAAGTTTTAAAATAAAACTTTTTTCCAAGTTTCAAAATTTAAAAAAATGGTAGCATCATACAATAAAGCTATGCAGAACAACACCCTTGTTGCTGTCTTGTGTTCACTTTCACGCTATCGAAAGGACTTTCCTGGAGAACTTCTACCTGAACTATGACCTTGAAACTGTGAACTTTAACTACATTTCTAATCTACAAGCTAGTGCGGTCAGGATGTTGCAGAAGCAAGTTCACCATACGTTGATTTTCTTTTTCCTTCTCCTGCCCCCAAAGTGGACCCAAGTTAGGCTTTAGTTACATGCCTTGACTATCACGGAATCCATGTGATCTGAAATATTCTCTCGGAAATTAAGGTGATACGGGAATAGCACAGAGAAACTTATCGAGAGTGCAGAATGGGTGAAGCACCCTCACTTGGCCAACGGGCTTTCCCTCCAGTTCACATCCTACCCCAATCATGAGAGTCCTGTGAATGGCTATAACTTATTGGGATAAAGCCATGAGACTGCAGCCCAGGCTTGGGGAGACTTTCTAGGGGAGACTCTGTTCAAGTAACTGATTGGGAGGCCATTAGACTGAGGCAGCTTTGGAGCCCTGGGTTTTTATGTAAGCAAACCAAAATCCAAATAAATGTAAATAGTCATATCCTAGGAAAACAATGTTAGGCTTAACCAATCAGAAAGTGCCAACCAAATTCTAACTAGGGACTTTTCACTGGAATGATCCAAAGAAGTCTACTGCCCGATGTTAACCAACCAAATACTTTCCTTGCTTTGCTTCTGCGTTCACTCCATAAAAGCCTTTCCCTCATGCCCCTTGGGGATCCCCAGATGGCTTCTGGTCTGGTGCTGCCTGATGAATGAATCGTTTGCTCAAACAAATCATTTAATATTTTAATGTCCCTCAGCATATCTTCTAATGACTAGTGAAGCACTGTTTCTGGATTTAAACGGAGGGTGAGTTTAAGTGACAGGGAGTTGAGGTCACTTAGCCAAATAATGACAACCATTGTCAGACATCCAAGATCAAACATCACCATAAAAAACAGACAAGAAGAGAAGGATGACTTGGTTTTCTAGGGTTGAAAGTCAGTGAGGAATCCTGACTATTAATAAAATATTTCTCAAAGTGTAGTTTACAGACTAACTGTATCAGAATTACCCGAAACACTTGTGAGAAAGTAATTTCCTAGGCTTCGCTTGAGAAAAAATATATTAGTCTCTAAAAATGAGTCCCAGACATCCACATGTGCAGCAAGGGACACAAGTAATTCTGCATAACAGCTATAACAGCTTGAGAATACCGCATGGTAAGCCCCACCTACTCTCACTCACAAAACATTCTGTCCTTATCTTTAGGGCATACTTGACCTTTTATTCTCTGGATCATTAAAACAAAGCAAAACAAACAAAAAAAAATTTCCCCATTCATTGTTAATAGTAGGTCTGGTTATGGCTCCAAGAGTTTTCTACACCACCTAAAGGCATTTCAAGTCTCCCGGAAGTGAGCGGTCAGCTCATGTAGCTGGATTACATTGCAGTCTCGATTCTACCCTGCTCTGTGTCCAATCCTTGTGAAATGAGTTTGAAGCTCCTCCTACCAAGGGGTGAAATCTGTTTTTTCACCCCTTGAATCTGGGCTATGTTTATAACCTGTATTTAGCAATGAATGCAATGGAAGCAATGGTGTGCTAATTGCGAGTTTCAAAGCCTTGAACACCTCTGCTTTCTCTCATGAAATCCTACCACTGCCATGTCTGAGCAAGCCCAGGACAGTCTCCTGAAGGTAAGAGACCACGTGGAGGACAACTTAGTTATCACAACCAAGGCCATTCTAGAGCAGCCCATAGCTAACCGACTCCCAACATGTGGGATAGACCAGCCAAGGTCAGCAAAGCTCCCTAGTCCACAACACATAGCTGATTGGAGACAGACAAGTGAACACAGGTAAGACTAGACAAATAAGCAATAATAAACGCTTACTGTTACGCCACTGAATTTCTGGGTGGTTTGTTACGTAGCGATAGCATACTTACCCTCTTCAAAACTCTCTCTTTCAACTGGTTAAATATCCAATTAGCAATGCTCACCTTTGGGCTCTACATTACCCAATTCTTGCTATGGACTTCCATCCCCACAGTCAGGATGGCAAGTCAAAGTAATATGACCATAAGTGGTCTCTTCCGAAATAGGACACTTTAAAAATGAAAGAGTGGTATTAAAGCTTATGCTGATACCACAAACATAACCCAGGACAGTTCTGGTCATTCTAGGTATAAGAAACTTGGTGTCTAAAAGATGGCTTGTCCTAGGTGTTAGTATCTTCTCTGTATTTTATGTGTGTTCTATTCCCTTTTTTTTTCCTTTCCAGTTTCTCTTGATTATCTGCCTTGCCTTCCCCTTGGAGAATTGCATGTCTGTATCCTATCACATACATCTAACCTGAGGCATGTTTGCACCTATTTCTGTTCATCTGACCACTCCTTCCTGACCATTCTCTGACCAAGAGTATCCAGGTACACCCTCCAGCCTGGCCAACTCAGTCTAGTTACTCTGTGGTCATTTCAGCCCCTTTTATGGTTCCGGGTATTCTCAGAAAAAATGGTGAAGAAACTAACTCTTAGAAGCTAAAGAGCAACCTCAATGCTGGTCCCTGATGGACATAGGAAAGTATCACATTCATTTAATCACACTGGGGAAACGGATATGTTTATATCTTGGAACCTGTTATTGCTTTACATAACACCGTAATGATTTAATGACTGTCAAGAGCCATAGGGCCCATGTATCTGAAGTAACCTAATTACTTGAAGAGAAAAAGAATTATTTATTCTGGGGAAAAATAGAAGGAAGGAAACATGCTGCCCCCATGACTTTACTCACAAAAAACTTGCAAATGATTATTTTGTAGATTATAAGGTGAGTGATCAGAAACCAAAGAGACAGATAAATTTATCAGCTGTGGAAGAATTTCACTAGTACTAATTTTATCCCTAGATGGAAAATGTTATTACAACAATTTATTTCACTGTACAGTTCAGAGTTCCACCACTACTTGGCATCTGCATCTATAATGTGGCTTAGATTATATTCTTTAGTTTCTAAAGATTCCTGACTAATGATAATTCTGCCTTCAAGTGAAAAGTCTCTGCCCTGTGAAACTGGAGGGCAGAATTTAGGATGTATCATGACCTAGGCTGAAATTTTGAGTTTCTTATCCCCTCTTAAATTTACTCATAACATATCCAGTGGTAGTAACTGAAGCCTACAAATATTAATTCTCCAGTATCTCTGTGATAATATCTTTTTATTATACCTGCAAAAGAAATTAAACCAGTCAGCATCAACCATGAAGGCCAAGATCACACGAGATAATAGTTTTATTAAAAAACCTACACATACCCTTGACAAAGGACAGTATCTCTAAACACGGCAGCTTAAATAAGGCAACTGATAGACAGGAGGGATTGGTAGCAATGTTCCTGTGCATTTTTTTTTCCATTTTTAAAATTTAACCTGAGATTTGAGGCTCTTTCCTTGATAAATTTTAGCCTTTCACCTTTTTTTTTAATCATGTGTGTCCAAAACTCCAGATGAACAGCGACTCACCTGGAAAGTTAAGGGAAGAACAGCACTTGATCTGAAATATGTTCAGAAATACAGTGAGATGGGTCTGTATCATTTTCTGCTCACACCAGTGCATGAATAGCATCTAGATAATATTAATATCATTTGTTTAACTCTCATAAGACTTAGGGCTGTTCAGTTACATTTGCCACTAAGATTCTAATTCACACTTTAATCACTTTTCAACTGCTTTATGGCCACAGCTCCTGGCTGGCCCTTGCCATTCATCTAGATTACAGACACAGTATATACTAGATTCAGAGGCATGTTTCATTTTTCCCCCTTATTCCAATTGCTATCTACCCATTCTACCAATTAGGTTGGCTCTAAATATGCCAAGAAATTAGATCTTAATGTTTATTACTAATTTCCACCTATGCTTAATATCATAAGCCCTTCTTATGTAATTTATGCCTCTGTTCTAGTGGATGCCCTGAGCAGTAAATCAGATTTATTGCTGGAGATAGTCATTCACCTTTCCTTGTCATGCAGATGGATTTCTGTCTGAGGAAGGCTCCCTAACTGTGGTTGTTGAAACTACCAGAGCACCACTTGGGGAACTTCCTAAAAATGAAGATTCCTGGCCTCTAGGGTCCCTCTGAGATTCCTCATTGGGTGCAGGTGAGGCCTGGAAAATCTCTATTTTATGAAGCTTCCTAGGTTAACTGCAATGTAGAGTCAGGTTTGAGAAAAACTGCTTTGTGGCAGAGATCTCCAACCCTAGGTTGGAAAGAGTTTCTCCAGCCACAGGACAGGGTTTCATTGATCTCAAATGGCTTGAGAGAACCAGTCAATTCCTGCGCTTCTAGTCCGTCTGTGCAGAAGTCTGACCACTTAATTGCAGTTCATTTGCCCAGCAAATATAACAACTCTAATGAAATGCAAAAGTCCCTGAAGGGTTGTCGTTTGCAATCTCATATGGATTAATCTAGTAAGTCTTTTTTGTCCTCAAATAAAATGCCAATGTTGCCCTTTGCTTGCTCTCTCCTTACCTTCTATTCTCATGTAGAACCTTATCTATTCCACCTTAGAAGAAACAAGTTTTAAAGCCACTGCTGACTCCCCTAGCCCCACCTCAGCCCCAACACCACCAAATAAAAAGGACCGAATTTACTCATGACCATGGGTCCTCAAAGATACAGACTTTGATGAGGCTTGAAAGAGTTGCACCAGCATTTGGGGCTTTAACTTACCACCTGTCAGCAGATTCTCCTCACCTGAGGATCTTCTAAGAGGTGGTAAATAAAAGCCCATAGTTTCATGTATGGTCTGGTCCTCGTTTTCTCACCTCAGTTCCCTCATTTCCAGCTTCTTGATGGGGTTTTTCACTTATATGTTTTATGACATCCAATGCAACAGGAACCACCAAATTTATCTTCTTTGACAACCAAAAAAGAGGCTCCTCCTCCTAGGTCTCCATCTCCATCAAGTAAATGATCACCTCTTGCCACTTGGGTTTAAAACTTCTATTTGTAAATACTTTGCTAAAAGGAGAAAAGATTATGCACTATTGCCCAAATTAAAAAAAATCCTTTAATTGGCCTCTTTTTCCCTTTTACATGTCTATTATACCTTATCTTCTCAAACCTGCATTAATAAAAACTTCCTCACTAGCACATATGGGCAAGAGACAACAAAGTCTACAACATGCCAGTATATTCTATTTTCCTGAACTTTATCCCTCTCTCTCTGCTGATAATTTTACCTTCGGTAAATACCAAGTTATGAATATTTGAGGGTATAAATCTAGATGCCCCAAACCATGTCAGATGATCCATCATTTTACATATAAACCATACAATGTCACCTTGCTGTGCCTTTGCTCAGCACAGCCCCTCAACCTGCAGTGCTTATTTTCTCTCCTTTTGGTGAACACCCACTCAACCTTAAGGCTCAGCTTTATAGAACCTTCTGCGTGGAATATTTTTCATTCTCTTCAAGCAGAATTAGTCAAGTGTCATGCAACTAGTATTCGTGCCTCAGGTTTAGCCAGTGTGGAGTGAGTGAGGGTTCTAATTTATCTCATATCCCCTGATAAAACATAGGCTTAAAGGAATAATTGCAAAGCAAAGCATAGCATCATCTGAAGAATAAGATGATAAATCTGAAATGGACTCTGCCGCTGAGTAAATTCCAAGTTACTAGGAGCAATGAGAAAACTGTTGGCATTTTGGGGATATTTTCTTAACGGCTCAGGTTTGTTCTTCTACAAGTACAATAGAGATCAAATGGTTTGCATTAGATTCAGAGCCTCCTAGGGTCTTGCTAGAAAAACTCTCCCTAAAATGACACCATAGTTCTTAAAATATATGATACAAAAGGTCAAGGTAAACGCATAGAAAGAAAGGGAGGGCAAGGGAAATGTCACAAAAGGTGTGAATAAGATCCGGAGGGTTTTATAAGGTGAGAATGGTGTAATACAAGATGTGTGACCCTGAGCTATGCCATAAAGTGAAGCTGCTCTGATATTGGAAACACTCTTTCCAGTGACCAGAGCAGAAAAATAAAGGCCAATAAGTTATACTTAATTCAGTCTCTTTCAGTAAAAACCTCTCGCTAGTCCCTCTCCCATTTTCTCTCTGCTCTCTTGTTCTGGGATACAGAACTCCAGGGCGCATGGGCCCAATTTTCCACCAACTTCCCTAGTCTCCACAATGTGCATATAAACAATTATAATACACATTAAAGGAACACTTGCCATAACAAAAAAACAGATTACCTATGGATACTTATTGGATACATTTATGCAAGGTTCCACTCATCGGTTATTTGATACGAGGTAGCGTGTCATGGAGAAGGGTTCACAGTTGGATGAACTGGATCTGAAGGTTAACTGGAGGAACAGGATTCTGAAAATATCTATGCAGGTTTTAAATTAATTATGTATTTAATTACTTATAAAAGCAATATTTGTTGAGCACCTGATATGTGCAAGTTCTTTGCTAGGTACGAAGATGGAGAAAACACAAAAATATGATGAACCACAGCCACAAGAAATTAAATAGAAGTGATAATGATGATGATGATGTTTATGATCAGCATCAGACAGATACAGATTAAACAATCCATGTGATTTCAGACAATGGGAAGACATTATCCAGGCAAAGGTCTCTGGAAAGCTGTCCTGAAAATGCAGGCATTGAGCTGAGCCTCAAAATACAAATGGACTTCGGGGATATAGAGAGGTGAAAAAGTGCGGAGAAATATTCCAATCAGGAATGGTATGAGCAAAGGTGCACTTTGGTCAAGACATTAGTGCTGCCAGTCTAATACTCAGCCTGACTGATTTCTAGTCTCTTTGGGTTGTTTCACAATATCACAATATCTTTGTCTGCTAAACACGGATGCCAGCTGCCATCAGGTACTAAAAACCAAAGGAAGCCACTCAGGTCATGGCCCTCCCTCAACCTTCTTGAAACATGCTTCCCATTCTCTCCTTAGTCTCACACGATTTCAAATTTCTCCTTTCGGCAAAGAGAATTTCAGAAACATTGCTGTCAGGAACAGTTAGGCCCTCAAGACTATTTGCACAAATACCAAGAAGCACAGGAAGGGCTAGGACCTAAACAAGGACGGTGTTCAAAGTTTAGCTCAGCTTAGATACCAAAGTTAATGAATTCCCAAACAACGTGTGGGGGAAAACAAACAAAATCCATTCTCTGATGACATTCGGGTACCTGCAAATGCTTTCCTTGTGTTCCCATAAGAGCAAACGGGGAACTGAATTTGAAAACCAAAATGAGGCTAGTAAATTCCTGAAAAGAGACGGTTCTTTTTCCTCGGAGACAACCCAAATTATGCATTGCCTCTCTCACCAACAACATACTCTGTCTCAAACATTTTTAAAAGAAGGCTGCTGAACATCTGCCAAGCAATTAATGGAATGCAGCAGCATGCTGTAACAGTCCCTGGGAAGGTATTAGCAATCCTGCTTATGAGACATGAAATGTTGCAGACAGCGGTTCTTTTTTTTTTTTTTTTTTTTTTTTGGAATTTTTATGCGGGTGGATAAGGAGAAGGAAAAAATAGTTGGGGTGGAAGCTGTGAATCAAATACTCTTCCCCACTGTTTCTCCTTTTTCCCAGGCTTCCTCCCCCTTCTCTTCCCAGCCATCCAAATATGAATGTGTTAATTTCAACCTAATAAATGAAATTGTGGCAAGCATCTCAATCCACTGATCCCCACCTAAAGTGCCAAGTTTTCCATGTGTGAGAGGAGAATTCCCTCCACTGTCATTGGTATATGTCCAAGTAGTTTTTTTTTGTTTTTTGTTTTTGTTTTTTTTTTTAAATCAGGTTGCTAGAGCTAACTTAGGAGCAATCTCCAATAGGGAACTCACCTCTCACATATCTTACTTCTACATCAAGATGGTTGAAAAGTGCCAGTCTTGACACACCTTTGTCTCTTGCAGGTGAAAGTCTGGCCCAAAGTGACTGCACCTCTGAATTCTTCCAGTCCTAAAACTACTATGACAAGCACAGCCAAACTCAATATAGCACAAGTTTCCATGACTCAGTTATTCTGTCAGCCCTTGACATTATCTTCCTTTACTCTTCCAACTGGAGCCAATTATCCGCATATAGACCTATAGCTACTCTAGTTGCCGAGCCAGCTATGACAGAAAGCTCAATAATGCCCGCTGATTAAGTTTGGAATTATAAAGCCAAAAGACCTTAGCATGAAATCTAATAGCGAAGCATCCGGCGCAGCCACAATGGTTAGAAGTCAAAGAATTTTCTTACTCTCTCCAAATTGGCTCAGCCTAAGATGGGACTCTTACTTAGAACTGCATTTTTTGTTTTTGTCCTCTTGGTGATCTTGCGTCATGCATACCCCTGTTGCCAGGGGCTCTCCTTCAATCTCAGTGTGCTCATCTGGGTTCCCAGGAACACACCTCTCTTTTGCCAGCCCTTCCTCTCAGGGATCTGGGTCCTGCTTCCCAAACTCCTAGCTATAAAATGAACTAGAAATATGAATTGAAGAAAGTTTTCAGTTCTTCCCAACTTCGTATTATTTCTTGCCATCTGGAGTTTATACTAGTGGGATTAATCTTTCATAGGTATCAGGAATTGACTTCTTTTTCCACACGAAACTATAAATCCACGGATGCCTTTGTATGTCCTTGCTCTATCAGTTTTCCTGGCCAAGCCATTGGCCAAACCAGTGTCAGCTAATTATCTGCTTTTGTTTGTTTGTTTGTTTGTTTTTTTTATTGTTTGTTGTTTATAGGGGTACAGGTGTTTAGGTTACGTATGATGCCCTTGCCCCCCCTTCCCCCCAAGTCCCAGTCCCAAGCGTGTCCATCTCTCGGAGGGTGCGCATTGCACCCTTTGTGTATGCATATATCCGTCCCCTCCTCCCCCTCGCCCCTCCCCCTTCCCCTTCCCTCCCTACCCGACATCCAATAGATGCTATTCTTATATGTACACTTATGTGATGTTCAGTCACTACCAATTTGATGGTGAGTACATGTGGTGCTTGTTTTTCCATTCTTGGGATACTTCGCTTAGTAGAATGCGTTCCAACCCTATCCAGGAGTATACAAGAGGTGCTATGTCACCATTGTTTCTTAAAGCCGAATAGTACTCCATGGTATACATATACCACATTTTTGATTCCCATTTTTCAATTTAGTTCCAGCTCTAAACCAGTTGTCATTACAGGAAGGCATCGATAAGTAACACTTAAAATAAGATTTCAAATTCAGCAAAGTAATCTGAATCATCTTTGGACTGTGATGCAATAATCAGTTAAATAAAAACCAGACACAGATAATAACTGATGGAGGAGAAGTACAGAAGGAAGAAAAGGGGTGAAATGTGGGTGGCCCCCAGAACTGAAGAATGGGAGATGTGGGGCTAGTTCCCTGCCTAGCTTGACCTGGGATGCTCCTCCTTCAACAGAGGCCTCTGGGGAACAGTAAAGGGACTATTTTTGGATAAGTCAAGCCTGAAGATAGTGTTCATTCAAGCTGAGTGTGCCACAAAGCAAATTTTGTATCACAAAGGATAGACTGGTTGGCCACATCCCTTTACCCCCAGAGTTCAGTATGAACTATCAGGCTCAATTGTTTTTAACCTCCAAACTCAAAGGGAACAAATAGTAAGTGATGAGGTTCAGTCTGCCACCTAAACAGGCTAGACCAACTGATCAGATTAAATACAAGAATGAGACTGCTTAAACCAATTTCAAATGGTTACTTTCTATTCAGTTGTCAATATTTGTCAACAGCTTGCCTATTAGGATGACCACAACTTCTGTTTCTGGACTTTGATCAGACTCTGACACAACCAGCCATGTGTGACTCTGACATGTGTTACCCCCATTCACCAAAGCCCAAAAGTCACCTTCTGGGCAGGAAAAGGCCAATCAAGATCACCAAATGCCCTGAGAAAACTTGGCAACCTTTTCTGCATAGTATTTTTATCAGCACACTCTTCAGAAAGTGGCATTTGTTAATTTGCCTCCTGCCTGGCTTTGACCAGTGATGGAAGCATATGAAGGCAGAGACTCTGTCTCCAGTGCTGAGAACATTGCATGCCCAGAGTAGGCAGGCACTCAATAAATGTCTGCTCAATGGGTGAGTTAGGACAAGACACAGAATAGCAAATTAGTCCTACTCAATCCTCCTTGCTGTTAAGAGTCATCTTCCTCAAGTGACACTCCGAATCAGTCACTTCTGTTCAAAGGTCTCAATGGCTCCCAGAGCTCACAAATGTAAGTACAAATGGTCCACCCTGGTATGTTTCACACTCCACCTCCATATCTCATGGAGGAACGGTGGCTTCTAAATATTTACTTCTTTAAGGCAGTGGGATTTTTTAAAGCAAAATGTTCTATGAACTCCAATAAAGAAAAAAGATAAAATCCAGGAGGAAGAGAGGTTAGTGGCCAGCTTGGCCTTCCTCTAGACATAGGGGCAACTCTGGGAAACTCTAGAAAGCCAGAGAATGTAATTGGTAACTGGTACTTTTTCCCTTGGTGCTTGGAATGAGTCCAATCCTATCCATCCTTGAGGTTCTCCCCAAAAACTACCTCCTCCACGACACGTTCTTGTATCATTTTGACCGGATACAATTCATCTCTGCTTTAAATTTCCTATACGACTTTGGTTGTTACTAATAAAAATGATAAAAAAGAAAAACTATACTTTACTATGTGCCAGACACTCTCCAGAGTTAATCTTCACACCATTCTACTGATATAAGTGCTACTATCACCTCCAAGGCACATAGAAGTGAAAACTCTCTTTCAAGTGTACATAGTGGGTGACAGAGCCAAGACTGAAATCAATGATCTGGCTGAAAAAAGAATCCAAGTGCTTAAATATGCTCTGTTGCCGCTCTATACAAGCATTTATGCACTTTACTCATTGGGATACTCCTCACTGCCTGTTCCCTGACCCCACAGCAGCACGACCACTGCTACGCCAGACTTCCCCACACCACAACCAGATTATAAGATTTTTGAAGATAAAGACCATTTCCCACTGGTATTTCTATCCATGAAGTACCAGCACTCTGCAAAAATAAATACTCAATTAATATTGTCAATTTAATTTATTATTGATGTAACATAATGAAATCTATTTCTAAATACTTAGGATTACTTGCATCATTATTGGAACCTCTCCATAGCCTTAGAAGGAGGATTCATCCCCCTAAACACCTTTGACAGGTGAAGAGATGGAGCCTCAACGACATTAGATAGTTTGTGAGATCATGACCAACTCCAGGTTTAGCTTCTGGCTGAGGACCTGTTCACCTCCCAAGTCCCTGCTACTTCCCCTGCACGACATTATCCTTTGGAATGTGCATCTTTTGAAAGTGAGGCTTTGCATAAGACCAGAAAAAAATTATTTGTAATGTGAACGTTATTTACAAGATTTCTGTCGAAATGAAACATGCTACACATGAGGAGATGTATCTAAGTGGTTCACCGATACTTTTTGCCAAAGACTAAGTAGAAAATGTCACCTTATTCTGTCGTCTAACTGGTCCCGCATTAAAGCAGAAACATCAAACAAGGGAACCTCCTAGATCTGATGCCTGATTTCTGATTAGCAGTGGCACCATCTAACCTTGTGATGATGGGGAAAACACAGATTGGGGTTCCCCTTTGCCAGAGCCACTAGCCAAAACCCAGGGACATGGAAACTGACCTGCTGTCAAGTGGGCTGCGTGGACAAAGACTTGCACCCCTGGCTTCAGCTCAAAGTGTACTGAGTTTTGGTTGAGCTTCTGGATCAGTAATTCCGATATCTGAAAAAAGAAATGTCATAATTAGTGCAACCAAAATTGTCATACTGATTGTAAACGGATATGCTGAGAAATATTACTATGTTCATCAAGGCATTACAGTATTATATCTGTGAATTATATCAAGGAGTTTTACATGATTTTGATATTTTTATTCCAGAATATGCAGATATAATTATTTTTTTATTCATGATCTGACTTTATATCCTAACGGCTATAAAATAGGAGAAAAACTATTCGTAAATCAAATAATTTTATTCTTAAAAATTATCCTGTATTATCTTTGCAAAGTCACCCCCAGTTTTTTGAGAGAGCATTTGTTATGTGTAAGGACTTACAAGAAGTAAATATGTACAATTCACACATTCTGGTGAGATTCATATCCATTTACTTTACTTCCCTCCCCTTCCACAAACCATACCCTGTGGCTTTCACAGAATAAGTACTTTATGAATATTTATTAAATGGTAAATATAGTTCTGCTAAACTAATATACAGTTGGAACCAAGTGTGGCTACAACTTAAGTAATGAACTGCCAATATTTATTTCATGCTTATGGATATTAAGTAAACTGCTTCACAGGCTGACTCATGTACTGGATAGACTCATAGAATTCTGGACTAGGCAATATTTAACCCCAAGCATGGGGCAAATAACCTGATTTGGGTAGAAACAGTGTTAAGGTAAGGTTATGTAGATGATGTAAAACTCTGTTTGTCTGTTTAAAGTAGAAAACCTAGCTCAATTTGCTGTTTTCCTTATACTTTGGAGGAATTTTTGAAAAGCTATTATTTTTATGGGGTCTCCTTGCCTTATTTTTAATATTCTAATCATTAATTTAACATTTATTCAACATTTTATTTAGTCTAATTAGATGATTTCTGACCATCATTCTGCCAGTTCAGTTCTTATTTTTCTTCCTTTTCTATTTGTTGAATTTCATTTACTCCACTGAGTTGTCAGTGGGATACCTTAGATCCTTTTACTAATTCAACAGGGCCTGATGGCTCAGTCTTGAAGCAGAGTCCCTTGCAGAAACCCCTGATTGGTAATGACACTAAAGTGTGGAGCAGATAAACATCTTCTCTGAACAACAGGAATATGAGATGACCACCAGTGCCCTGTGGTTGAGCACCTGAGATCCAGTAAAAGCTCAGCCTCTCAAATGTCATTTCAAAATGACGCAGAAAAATAGGACTATGATAAAACTATGTTGAAAACAACTTTATTCTTGATATTTGGCTACTTCTTTTCTTGGGCACTGGGAATCTTCCAGAATGGTCCACATTTACGGAAGTGGATTTCTAGCACAGAAGCCATAGAATAATTTTCCTCTGTATTCTCTAGCAAATTCCTTTTTGAACTTATTCTTATCATCCAATTGGCAGGGTTTTTATAGGAATCTGACAGCGGATTTTTTTTTTTTTTTTAGTAGAAGTCTATCACAAAGATTTTGGCTATGAAACACACACACACACACACACACACACACACACACATATTTTTGCTGAATTTTTTTTTTTTTTTTTGAGACAGAGTCTTACTCTGTCACCCGGGCTAGAGTGCAGTGGCATCATCACAGCTCACAGCAACATCAAACTCCTGGGCTCAAGCAATCCTCCTGCCTCAGCTTCCCAAGTAGGTGGGATTACAGGTGCATACCACCATGCCCAGTTTAATTTTTCTATTTTTAGTAGAGAGGGGGTCTTGCTCTTGCTCAGGCTGGTCTCAAACTCCTGAGCTCAAGTGATCCTCCCCCACCTTGGCCTCCCAAGTGCTAGTATTACAGGCATGAGCCACTGTGTCCAGCCAGAAAAAATATTTTAATTCAATATGAAAGACTTGTCAGAAGAAATTAAGGAATTGGACTGTTTTGCAGAACCCATCATAAGGAACAAAGGGAACTATGCACTTGTAAGAGAAAGACTTTCCACTTTATTTTTTTCCTTTGGGTAGATACCCAGTAACGAGATTGCTGGATCAAATGGTAGTTGTACTTTTAGCTCTTTTAGGTATCTCCATATTACTTTCCATAGAGGTTGTACTAGTTTGCAGTTCCATCAGCAGTGTATGAGTGTTCCTCTCTCAGACATCTACACTAGAATATTTATAGTAGTATAATTCATTATTGAAAAGATGTGGAAACAACCCAAGTGCCCATCAACACGTGAGTGGATTAATAAGAGGTAGTATATGTATATCATGGAGTTCTACTCAGCCACAAAAAACAATGGTGATATAGCACCTCTTGTATTATCCTGGATAGAGCTGGAACCTATTCTTCTAAGTGAAGTATCCCAAGAATGGAAAAACAAGCACCACATGTACTCAACATCAAATTTGGTATTAACTGATCAACACTTATGTGCACATATAGTAGTAACTTTCATCAGGTGTTGGGCACGTGGGAGGGGGGAGGAAGAGGTGGGTATATACACACCTAATGGGTACCGTGAACACCATCTGGGGGATGGACATGCTCGACGCTCTGACTCGGGTGGGGCAAAGGCAGTATATGTAACCTAAACATTTGTACCCCTGTAATATGCTGAAATTTAAAAAAAAAAAAAAAAAGACTTTCCACTTTCAACCAGGTGAAGTGATATTTCTTATCCCTGAAAATTTTTTCTTAGTGTGAGAGATATAAATCACTAAACCAGAAAACAGAGTTAATCAGAACAACATGCTTATAATGTATAATCTCTGGGAAAGTCTTGTGAAAATAATTAACTTCCTATTATACCATTACTTCAGTTGGCTTAATCTGTATCATTTACAAAATTAAGCAGAAAATGCAAAAATGATCTGGTAACAGGAAGTATGTTTCATGTATTTAACTTGCAACAAAAGACATTCAACAATGAACATAAGCTTTGAGGAAAAAACTTATGTATAAGAAAAAAAACCAAATGAAAGTTACATTGCATACAAGAAGAATCTCAATTAGAACCATGTACTTTTCTACTCAAATGAGTATGAAATTGTTGACAGATTTTCACAGTATTTTAAATCATTTCCATGCCACTTGCAGAAGTGTTTATCCTGTATTACTTTCATCAGATCATGACTTGTTATATACATTTTAAAGTATGTTATATATGCAATGAACATTATTTTGGGAAAGTTGCTATTTCTATTTGTTTTAACACAGCATAGCTTAGTGTTAGTGCTGGTATCTCCATGGAAAGGAACATGGAGCTTAAAGGAAATACCAAAGTTTACCCAGTTAATATTTGAAAAGTTGAGACTAGACTACAGCTTTGTTTGACTCCTAATCCTAGGGCATCTCCCACTGAAAACATTTTACTTGAACTGGTCGACAAATAGAGAGATGGCAAAAGATATGTGGAGAGACGTCTGGCAGAGTGGGTTTAGGAGATGGAAAAATCGCAGCATTTCATTCATTATTCTGCCATCTCTCACTCATCTGTGAAGCACACAATTTAAAACACCAGCTCCGTGGTCAATGACCAATATGGGCTAGGAATAGGCAATTTCTAAGTATCCTCAGGATGGCCACATTCTGTTCGCCAGGTGATATAATTGGTAATGTTTGGGAAAGTTTTAGGGTAGGAATGGAGTAGAATAAACTGCAGTCTACAGAGAAGTATAGCAATAGCCTAAGTGAGAAGAATAAACTCTTGCCTGAGAAAGACTCAAGTGAAATAATGTGTGATTTCTGGGAGTCCAGACCTGCTGAAGCAAGTTGAATTTATTTCTTTTTCTGTCTGGTGACAAGTGTATCATCTCAACAAATTTCGTTTATCTTTTATATAGTCATCCCTCTTCTGCTGGTCTCTTGCACCGTCTGCTTTCTATTATACTCCAGCTAAACAATCATGACCAGAGGAACAATGTATGATTACTGGTATCTGCCTATTTGGTGGAATATGCCTTTGATTCAAGTGCAGCACACAATTTAAACTACCACTTAAAAGGACAGTGGGAACTCAATACCAATACTAGCAAGGCTACCATCAAAAGGATTTTGTGGAAAGGACCTGCTGCAGGGAAAACACCACCTCTCTCCTTTTCATCTTCTTGACAAAAGTTGAAGATGAGTGTAACAGTCAGAATCGACTAGGGTAGGCTGAGGTAAAGACTCTAAATTCTCAGGGGCTTGAATTAACAAAGACACACCCGTTCACATGTCATATCCCCTACAGGTAGGTTACACAGGGATGCAGGCTGGTAGAGCAGCCGACTCAAACATTTCCATTCACACATACACCATAGGAGGGAAAAAAGGAGCTCTTAAGTTGTAGAACTAGTATTTGAATACTTTAGCTTGGAAGCAACACAGATCATTTCTGCTCCCAACTCATTGGTCTGAATAAGTCCTGCAGTTCTGCTCAACCAGAAGAGACTCATGAGTATAACCCTATAGTGTACCCAGACGGAGCAGTGGACTGAAAATATTCAGTCCACAGCAGTGATGGTTACCACACAAAGAACACATTCAGCTTCTAAACAATTTTTAATGAAACCAATATGGGAAAACACACTCTAAGATTACGAGAATGAAAGTAGCAATCCTTGAAACACAAAAAAAGAAGAATTTTTAAGGACAACAGAGCATGTCCTTTGTAAATGTATAAAACACATAACCCAAAGAAGTGGTATAAGGTGAAAATATAGATTCGAAATGGGCTTTGGTAAATTTATCAATGATAAAGCTACACTGGGCCAAAATACCAATGCTTATTCCAAAGTTGGTAGGAAAATTGCAAATCCTACTGAACATACATAGCATTCTGGTGCCCTGTTTAGAGACAGCCTTGACTAGAATGACCTCAGAGCTGACTTAGTTGGTCAATCCTGATCCTGTCACGTTACTAAATTCTCTTCAAATAGCAGTCGAGGAAAATTCCTTTTGTCTTCAACAGAGGAACATCTTTCCCAATTCACATGACATGATTTCTGGATTAAATAATGGGGAAGCAATGGAGACAAACACTAAGTTCTAGATAATGCTAACTCACTCAATCCCATTCACAAAAGAATCAACTTCATTGAAGTACCTGAGAAGTTTCCTGGATAATGTATGGAAAGAAGAAATTGGCCATAAAACTTCTCTCCCTTGGTTTCCCCATCACCAGCTTTAACCTTCTGTCTCCCACCATATTTGTTTTGGTCCAAATCTCACCTACTCTACCTTCAGTTATAGTTTTTCTACTTCAGTGACCTTCCTTGTAAACCCCAGAGTAATTTTATAATTCACCTCTCCATGGTAAAAAATCTGGACTGCCAGACACACTATGTGGACATATAGAAAACAGTCTGAGATTATTAATTACATGTCACAATAAATCTTTAACTTCTTAAAAAGCTGCCAGTGGATGATTCTATTTTCAGATCTGACTTCTTCCTCAGATTTCGGGTTCTGCACCTGTCAAATGGGTATGGTAATATAAACAGCCGATGAGGAAATATATCGTTTGTGGTCGACACTTTTCCCACAGTTGCTTTTGCGCCTTTTCAATGTTCTCGTGCCCTTTAAGGATTCTGAAAGACAACACCCTGCAGGCTCCTTATCTCCCCAGCACAGCATCACAAACCAGCTCCACAGAGCTTGGTGGTCTTTCCTCCCTCCAGGAGAGCCCGATACAAATCTGCTAAGCCCTGAGGACTCTGGGAGGAGCAAGGGAGCGCAACGCTGGAGGAGCAGGGCTTGCTCCAGTCCTGAGCGCGTGCTGCCTGGATGAGGCCAACTAAGGGCAAGAAAGCCTTTTCTCACTCACCAGAGATCTTATAAGACTGGTGGAACCCTCCCAGACAGAGGCCACTTGATTAACCCAGCCTGCAGCATCCTGATAACAGGGTCAAGTACTCCCCACTGTGAAGAATTTTCAATTTATTTCACAGACGAGATAGCTCCATCCAAGCCAGCACCCCTGCTCTCCAGGAATGCTCTCCGCGGAGAGGAAGGAGAGCTCAGAGCCCTTCTCTGGGGCCTCGCCTCCCATTCTGTAGAGGCCGTTTGGCCAGGATCCCAGTTCTTCCTCTGCTGGGGGTTCTGTACCACATTTTTATAAGAAAGGGACCAGGGTATGAAGAGAGGAGATAAGAAAAGCCCTTTCCAAGTTTCAGCTGAGATTCAGAGAGCAGCCTTCAAAGGAGAGGGTTCACTTCTGTTGTTTGGGTTTGCTTTGCATTTGTCTTAGATTTCTGTTTCATTTCTTATGATGGAAGTCAGTTGCTTTTGCCGCCCAGACTCCTCTGTTCCTCACATTTTTCTTTGAGGAATCATGTCTTTCTCCACTCTTGTTCCATTTGATTCAGGGAAGGTATAAAACATCTGAGGTTGTCACTGACAGCTCTCTATCCCCATGACTGCAAGGGACTGCTTGAGAGATGCCACTTCACCCAGGTGTACCTGGGGCTCTTGCTGATGCTGTCAGAAGAGGGGTGCTGTCTTTTGGATGTGGTTGATAAAATGGCTAAATAGAAGCTGGGGAGTCCTGCGTCTCTCCTTGCTTTCCTATGTGTTGGCTTCATTCTCAGGCCAACTTCCCATATTGTCACAGGGAAAACAGACGGACAGAGAGGGAGAGAGGGAAGGAATTCGTTGACATTTTTGGCGGGCTCTGAATTCATCCATGCCTGAACTGTATCTCTGCACTTCTCAATTAAACAAATTCATTAACTCACTTGTTTCCCCTAAAG
Organism: Indri indri; assembly: GCA_004363605.1. Lineage (NCBI taxonomy): Eukaryota > Metazoa > Chordata > Mammalia > Primates > Indriidae > Indri > Indri indri. The sequence goes on from RJWJ010017432.1 coordinate 30,426, forward strand.
TTGTTTAAGTGACTGAGTCACAGAGAAAGATTAAAGGACCCCTCCTACATTAAGAACTACAGGTTTCCAGGGGGCAGTCCCTGTTTCACAGGGTTTAGACATGTGCCTTTTTTACAAATTGATTTCATTGTTGTACTTTTTCATCAGAGTAGTAATGTTCTTCACAACTAAGACACTAATTTCTGACATGCTTGGTTTGGCAGTTGTGTGGTCACTGTATTTACTTTGGCTTGAGTCCTGGAAGAGGCTGACATACTGGCAATTTCCTGCAACAAAATTTGATACTCTAGCTTGATACTTTATTTTCCTTTCATGCTATAAATCTGCATAACTTAAATCAGCTCATGCCATTCATATACGTGCTTTCCCTTTCTTATTGTTCTTGTTTTCTTCTCCATGTTAAGTAATTCCATTCATTAATCCTTTCCTCCCTACTCCCACAATCCTCTCTTCCACACATGTCCTTGACTATACCAATCTATTTAATAGTCCTAAACATTTTTTTTTGGTATTTTCCACACTTCTTCTTATGATACAATAAGCACAAATGTAACCATTATCTATCTACCATTATTCATCATCTACTCTAGGCCAAGTACTTTGCTATATCATTTCTTTAATCCTCTCAAACACCCCATGAGATGAGTAAGACTTTGGTTAAATTACATAACTTTTTTGGTCCTCACTTTTCTCATCTATGAAATAGACACAAAAAAATCAGAGATGAAACTAGAAACCTGGTTTATATTTATCTAAGCCTATGTTCTTTCTACTCAAATGGTTAGACTCCCTACATGTGAGCCAAATGCAAAGTCACATGGCCTTCAAACAAGCCAACTGCTTTCAGTTCTCTGATTAGATGGTTCATCGATGACTGGTACAGGCTGCTTTGGGGACCATCACTCAGTTCTCTGAGAATGCCTTTGAAGGAAGCACCCAGAAGAGACAGAGAATGAAAGGAAGCATAGAGAAAACAGTCAAAGCAAGATACTTCCACAAGTAAATATAAGAAGTTTCTTTCCAAATTTCACCTTAAATAATCATGCAGAAAATATTACACTTTTACAGGGAAATGGAAAGTGTGAGAAATAAAGATGCACAGATGATGTGGTACCTAAGAAAAAAGATGACTCTAAATCTGTACCCCTTTCGATGCTTGAAAAATTATAACCTAGATTTCATGGAAAACGAGTAAGATTCCAGAGGAGGAACAACTGCAAATATTTATATGTAAAAGCCTTGGGTAGCAATCTGTTCCCTCTCTAAGTTCTCAGCAGTGCGGTGTTAAGAAATAACCCATTCTTTCTCCCACCAAAATGCAGTGCAGATAATAATCTGTAGGATATGACGGGAAGCTGGGAGCAGGGAGATCAGATGCAAATCTGGAAGATCACCTGCTGCCCACCCTTCAACTCCACTTACCACTAGGAAACAGGGTTCAACAGGGCTTTCTGTAGCAGCTCTGTCCTTCATCACTTGAACACAGAGAACATTATAGACGTGAGTCTTCTGCCAAGTGAGAAAGTGGCAGTTGAAAGGGGGGTGTGTGCCAGGAGGTGGGCCATGCCATAAATTGAAGTCGTTGTTAACAATGCTGTTATAGAACGTTCTCTAGCCATCTTGGAAGACTAGAGATCATGAGGCTAGATTATGGGTTTATTCAAAGTAAACAGAAAAGCTTCAAGTGCTGGAGAGGGAATAGCCAATATTTATTTAGTAGCTGAGAGGAATCCTACTTTTGATCTATCCTCCCGGAAGAACTGAGAAATTGAAATCATCTGGTCTTTAAAAGGGCAACTAGACCAAGACTGATCATTCTAACTGAACGGATGAAGAAGAACAACAACATAACAATCCCCACCACAGAGATGGGAGCGTCTTTCGAAGTTTAAAAGAAGAAAGGGAAGAAAAGAAGACCAAGGGAGGCAGGAGGGAGAGAGAAACACACACACACACACACACACACACACACACACACACACACACACACAAGCTCTCTAATGCCCCAGCAGGTGGTGGAGATGAGGAGAAAGTGAACCCCCACAGAGCCAGTGGAGGTGCCCTGGAGCCAATATTATTTATTTATTATAAACACAAATTAGAGCATAAGAGAATCAATGATTTGTATAAAAGTTGTATCTATTAAAAAAGATATGCATATCATGTAATTTGATTCTCACAACATTTGCGGTAAGTAAGACATAAATGCGTTCATCATCTATGTGTCATTCAGCTACCTGCAGTTTTTTTCACTTACTATCATGAACAGTTTTTTATGATGGTACACAGAGATGTATTAATATTTGTTGTAAACACTGCAGAGTATTCCATAGTGTGAATAATTTAACCATTCCCTACAATAAATACTCTTACATGAGTTTTTGGTGAGTCTGTTAGTTAGAATCACCAGTTTATGGATGAGAATTGGAGGACCAGAAAGTCAGGGACTCCAGAAACAGCTGGGACCCCCTCTCTTAAGCCCAGAGACCCCTCTGAGCTGCTGTTGTGGTGGTCACACTAGTAGTGGGTGTGGCTCAGACTGCAGAGAGAAGCTGGAATGTCACCTGGGGACTCACCTGCTCCAGATCATCTGCTGACCTTTTGTTTTCTCCCGTTGGATCTTGATAGGGCAAGACAAAGAGCTCGGCAGCAGTGGGTAAGCCAGGGAGCACCGCCACCAAGATGTGCTGGGCTGGAACCCCGGTGGCCTGAGGGAGAGACACAGAGGCTCATGTAAGTCCTGCAGAAAAGAATAATGAGAAGGGAGCAGGTATTTGACAGGGGT
>RJWJ010017433.1:0-32996 GCA_004363605.1 Indri indri
TACAAAAAGAAAACATCTTTGTCAGTTAAGAATCTTCTCTCTGTGTTTATTATAATAATTCTGCTTAAATCCGCCCTCAAATACACACCTTCAGTCCAGCTCCTTATTTCATATCTGTGAAATGGAGCAGAAAATGGTGCCTACCTCTTGAGGTTGTTGTGAAGATTAAATTAGTTAATACATTTGATGGATTTAAAAAGTGCCTGGCACAGGCTAAACATTCAGTTTTTTTCTTTTTCTTTTCCTTTTTTTTTTTTGAGACAGAGTCTCACTTTTTCACCTGGGCTAGAGTGCAGTGGCATCATCATAGCTCACTGCAACCTTAAACTCCTGTGCTCAAGCGATCCTCCTGCTTCAGCCTTCAAGTAACTGGGACTGCAGGTGTACGCCACCATGACTGGCTAATTTTTCTGTTTTTGGTAGAGATGGGGTCTCACTCTTGCTCAGGCTGGTCTCGAACTCCCGAGTTCAAGAGATCCTCCCACCTCAGCCTCCCAGAGTGCCAGTATTACAGGGGTGAGCCACCATGCCTGGCCCAAACAATCAATTTTTAACTATCATTATTATTATATTTAGCATCTTGTATTCCATGGCATTCCATGAACATTTCTGATATGATTATTTGTATTAATGACACGGATGATAGCAAATTAAGACCAATGAGAAGGTTAACCCAGAACACTTGTTTTTTCATTTAAAATGTTTCTAATTTAGAGTACTCCATTTCTTCCAGGTAAATCATTCCTCTAGGGGGAAATAACAGTGTCTCTTTTTTTTTTTTTTGAGACAGAGTCTCCCTCTGTTGCCTGGGCTAGAGTGCTGTGGCATCAGCCCAGCTCACAGCAACCTCAAACTCGTGGGCTCAAGCAATCCTCCTGCCTCAGCCTCCCAAGTAGCTGGGACTACACGCATGTGCCAACATGCCTGGCTAATTTTTTCTATATATTTTAGTTGTCCAGCTAATTTCTTTCTATTTTTAGTAGAGATGGGGTCTCGCTCTTGCTCAGGCTGGTCTCGAACTCCTAAGCTCAAACGATCCACCCGCCTTGCCTCCCAGAGTGCTAGGATTACAGGCGTGAGCGACCGCACCCGGCCTCAGTGTCTCTTTAAAGGTGTTTATTGTATACTCAGAAAAAACGATTTTGCTATTCATATCACAAAGAGCTAATTTTCACTTCCATAATGCTATATAAAAAGACCTCGTATAAATCAATAAAGATCAGCAATCCTTGTACATTGCTGGTGGGCGTGTAAACTGGTACAGCCACTTTGGAAAAGACTTTGATATAATCTAATAAAATTTAAGGTAGGCGTATTCTATATCCCAGCAGTCCTACTACCAGATGTATATTATAAGGAAATGCTGAATTTTAAGTATCAGGATTAGTGTAAAAAAGTATTCGTTGCAGCATTATTCCTCATTACTCCATACTGGAAGCACCCCAAATGTCTAAGCATAGAATAGTTAAATCGTGGTTCTAAGAGGCCAACAGAGCTCTAGTTTTTGACTAGTAGTATTAGTACCCATTTTTTGATGGTACACAAACATTTGCTGTATAACTGTTTACTAAAGTGTACAAAAATAGTTTTATATACTTTTCTGGGCATGTTATATTTCACCATTAAAATATATTTGTAAAAAATCTCTATAGAAAAATGGACAAAATACATGGGTATATGACAGAATTTCACAAAAGGAAAATACAAATGCCCCTTACGGGAAAGAAAACATGCTCACCTTCACAAAAATACACGCATTTAAGACTCCATTGAGATATCATTTTCAACTAACAGATCACAAAGATGAACGGTGTTTGCTAACATTGTGCTGGCAATGGGGTGGGGAAATAGCCATTGTTATACATCACTGGTGAAAACATAAACTGTCCCAATATCTATGGAGAGCAATTAGGCAATAGCCATCAAAATTACAAATGCATATACTCTTTAATGTAGCAATTCCACCTCTAGTAATTTATTCCTTCATTCCCCTAAGCATTTATTGAATACCTCCTATGTTTAGGGCCCTAGAATTTATTCTACTGATATATTCTCTGAAAAGTCTAGAAACATAGGGCTACTTATTTCATTATTATCACAGAGTTACTCATGAGGAAAAAAGATTGAATCTCAACCAGAGAATATAATTAAGATTATATCAGAGCCATTAACTAAAATGAAAAAAGTAGAATAAATATTTTCCCTGCTTCCAAATTTTTTGATACCCTGTATATATATGGTTAATGGCTTGTTTGTTTTTTAACAAACATCATTTGTCACTGCAAAAGATGAAGGAAAATAAAACGTAAATGCACTTCATCATAGGATGGGTTAAATAAATTATGGTTCAAATCCTGCTCTGCCTCCAGGGTTGGCTTCATGGGCATGTGACCTGTGCAGTCACGCAGGGTCCCACCCTCAGAAAGGCCCCATGCTTTGCTGTTGCCATCTTGAAATTCTTAATAATTTTGCTTTTGAGGAGATATGCACAATTTGCTGCCCCATTTGCATATAGCCTTTGTGATATCCCATGAGCACAGAATTCTGGGTGACTGGTGATGCGTGCAAGTTCAGCAAGACTCAAAGTGAGTTCAAGGTAAGTGTGTTACTTACAGGACTGAAAGTAAGCCAGACACTGACAACCCTGAGAGACCACGCTGTCCATTTGAACTAGGACTTGCTTCGAACTCGGAAAGGAGGCAGTAGCAGTCTGTGAAACATGAAGGACCAAGGAAGCATATCACGTCCTTCCTTATTTGTGTTATTTCTCTATATTAGCCAATCACCTATGCTGAAAATGACGACAAAAAAAAAAAAAAAAAAGAAAAGAAAAGGAAGGCAAGGCAACCCATAGTTCCTTTTCCTTTCAGACCTTCCTTATTCATCAGTAAGCTGGAGGCACAGAGTGCTGGTAGGTCGTGGATGTGTCAAGAAGTGAAATCAAAACAGTCGAGTTAGTTTTGTATAGAATTTCCACTGTTCTGATAAGAACAAAACACGCCTGCAAGTATAAGCTACAGAATACAAATTGTAGCCTGGGCAAGGTGGCTCACACCCGTCTGAGAGGCCACGGCAGGAGAATTGCTTGAGCTCAGGAGTTCAAGACGAGCCTGAGCAAGAGCGAGACCCCATCTCTACAAAAAATACAAAAATTAGCTAGGCATTGTGGCATGAGCCTGTAGTCCCAGCTACTCGGGAGGCTGAGGCAGGAGGATTGCTTGAGGCTGGGAGTTGGAGGTTGCAGTGAGCTACGATGATGCCACTGCACTCTACCCAGAACAACAGAGCGAGACTCTGTTTAAAAAAAAAATACAAATTGTAAAATTTTGGCAATTCGACATACAGATTCAGTGCTCTGTGACACTGGCTTTGTCCAATGTAAAAATGAATGGCAAAATTCATGCTAATGATTTAAATTTTTAATTTTTCTTTACTTAGAATAACATTAAATAACAAATAAACACCACAGCAAGTCAAGACAGAGATGGCAAAAGAAAGGAAAAAACTTTATATTTTAGTACCATTAATGGAACTTTTTCTTACTTTTCAAGCAAGAGGGCCCATTTTGCACTGGGCCCCACAAATCAGGGGCTAGTCCTGTCCTTTAATGACAAGTTGTGTGACATTCGACAAGTTACTTAAACAGTAAGTACTCAGTTTCTATTAGTGTAAAATAATAATAATACCTATTTCATGGGATTGTTGAAAGGATTAAATATATTAGTATAAGACTCTTAGAATAGCCTTCAGCTATTACTTAAGTATTTAATATTATTATCATTATTGAGGCATGGCTATTATCAAATATAGAATGGAATAGTATCCAACCATAAAAAGGAAAGAGGAAGCCCTACCTACATGTACTGCTAGAGATTGATCTCGAAGATATAAGTGGGAAAAAAAAGTATCAATGTTTTGTTTTGTTTTTGTTTTTGAGACAGAATGTCACCCTGTTGCCTGAGATAGAGTGCAGTGGCGTCATCACAGCTCACTGCAACCTCCAACTCCTGGACTCAAATGATCCTCCTGCCTCAGCCTCCCGAGCAGCTGGGACTACAGGCTCGCGCCATGATGCCTAGCTAATTTTTTTATTTTTTGTAGAGACAGGGTCTCGCTCTTGCTCAGGCTTGTCTTGAACTCCTGAGCTCAAGCAATCCTCCCATCTTGGCCTCCCAGAGTGCTAGGATTTCAGGGGTGAGCCACTGAGCCTGGCCAGTATCAATGTTGATGACATGTTTCCATTTGTATAAGGAAGGAGAAAAAGAATGTCTTTACATATGTACTTCTATACACTTAAAACATGTTTCTGGAAGGATATACAATTAAATATACCAGCCGATTCCAAGAAGGGGAAACAAGTAGCTGGAAAATGAGATGGAGGAGAATTTTTTTAAGTTTTTGAACCATGTCAATGTATCATTTATTAAAAATAAACATTTTAAATGAATCATAAGCTCCTTGAGGGCAGAGACTGTCTTCTATATTTTATTTTACACAATGTGCAGAAGCCTAAATAAATAATTGTTATATGAAATAGTTTTAAAGGCTTAAAGGGGGTAAGATCAGTTACAAGTTGGTTTTCCTCAGCCCGACACATGGGTTTCTGATGTGATATTCCAACGTAAGGACAGGAGTTTAAATTTTAAACTCCAGTGTCTAAAATAAACTTGGCCTTGCCATCTTTTCTTTACGTTTCCATGCATAGAATTCTATATAGTATTTTACAGAGAAACTAGAGAAAATCTTGGTGACTCGACAGAGCAGGTGAATTGAAGGAGTTCGTGCCGGTTCCAGATTAGCCAGTCCCAGCCCGGCCCTAGTTTGGAGTGCCTTGCACCTAGCGGGTGCTAAACCAGAGGAGCAGCAGCGAACAGGAAAACCAAATTCCATCTTCAACAAATAATTACGATACACTGTGATGAGTTTCAGGTGACCATGGGTGCTCATATTAGGGGAGCAAGCAAACTGTGCCCCCAAGTTTTATTGTCCCAACAATAACATTTTGATCTTGTGATATAATAATAATGGCTCATGTTGTCTAGTTGAAGGTGACACACCTGAACCATTATCAAAAAGACCTGTTGCTTATGTTTGGTTGATCACTCACCTGTGCCCATAAGCCTCATTGGGACCGCTCAGTCTGTATGCAACAGGATAGGCATGTAGTTGGGGGCCATGTAACTCACTTAACAGCAAGTTCCAATGGCAGCGGGTTTACCACGTTGCAGCTGTAGGATCTTAGGCAAGTATTTAATGATTCTGTGTCTGTTTTCTCAGTAATACCTAACTCCCAGGGTTGTTGTAAAGATTAACAGAGGGAATCCTTCATATAGTAGGCGCTCAATAAAGGTTGCCTAATGCTGTTGCTGTCGTTCAGTCCTTAGGACTCTGCCCTTTGGGATTAACATATAAGAAGAGATGAGACCCTGCACTGTATAGACTGCCCCATACTGACTCGTTTGCATTTGTTTTCCTTTACGGTATCACCTATCTATGATATCCTTTTATTCCCACTGCCATCAGTTTAGTTAGATCACTGGGCAGAGACAGCCAGGAGGGCTGGAGTGAAATGCAGGTGGGTAGACATTGACTGTCTTCAGTCCTAAGTTAATAGCACGGGCCGCTGCATTCTCCCTCGTGAATCCCCGGAGCTGAATGTCGCCTGCTTTTAGCAATTAGGTTTCCGCTCATCTCAACCTCAATGTTCTTTAATAGTTATTGAGCACCCGCTGTGTGCCAGGCACTGCCCAGCTCTGAAGATGAACATGAATAAGATGGCTGCCCTGCCTTCAAGTGTTACACGGAGGTGGAAAAGACAGACAAAAACAGGCAAAGCAGTAGAGTGGGATAAGGGCTGAGCTAGACGGAAGCGTGGGGGCAGAGTAGCAGGTGCAACTTCCAGAAGGTGAGGGATAGCTTACTACCTTCCAGTAACTGATAGTTTAGTGTGGCCAAATCATAGAGTTCCAGAAAGGAAACCAGATGAGATTAATCTGGAATAGTGGTTCTCAAACTTTAATGTGCATTAAAACCACCCTTGTTTAAATAATCTCCTAAGCTCCATCCGTAGAGATTGTGACTTAGGGGGTCAGAGGTGGGCCTATCAAGAAGTGCTGCTGGTCTGAGGGCCACACTCCAAGAACCACTGACCCGAAGAAGGGTATGGTCAATTTGCAGAGTACTTGCCTGTTTTGCAGAGAGGGATAAGCTTCACCCGTGAGATGGTGAAGAACCTTGGAGGGGTTTTGAGTCTGCAGGAGATGTGGTCACATTTACATATTAGAAAAATCATCCCGGTTGATATAAGAAAATGGATCAGAGAGGGCAAGACTGGAGTCAGGGAGAGAAGTTAGGGGCTGTTGCAGAAAGCCAGGTGAGAAACCACAGGGACCTGAAATAAGACAGTGTCAGCGGGGAATGGAGAGCACGTGCCAAAGCCGAGGTATTTAGGGTATGATGACTGCAGGTGGGAAAAGGAACAGGATGCTGAGATGACTTACAGATTTTTGGCTTTGAGCGACCCCTGGAACAGAAGGAGGAAGGGAATCAGGGTGCTTGTCACACAGAGAGAGAATGAAGAAGATTTGAGAGGCAGGGGTAGCTTCTGGCATTTTGAGTTTGAGATGTCTGTGGGACATCAGAAAGAGTTTCAGAAGTTGACCAGTAGGCCGTGGTCACAGCCTGAGCAGCAAAATGTGAGTCTGAATCTTAGCCTAGCTCTGAAGCCCGCAATCTGGAGCCTGAGACAAGTTGCTTAGTCATTGACCCTCTCAGTTTCCTCATCTGAAATGAGGATAGACCTGGCGCAGTGGCTCACGCCTGTAATCCTAGCACTCTGGGAGGCCGAGGCGGGAGGATCACTTGAGCTCAGGAGTTCAAGACCGGCCTGAGCAAGAGCGAGACCCCGTCTCTACTAAAAATGGAAAAATTAGCCAGGCGTGTTGGCGCACACCTGTAGTCCCGGCTACCGGGGAGGCTGAGGCAGGAGGATTGGTGAGATCCCATAAAAAAAAAAAAAAAAAAAGAAATGCAAGTAATTTTTGTATATTACTCTTACATCTTGCACCTTTGCTAAATTTGTTTACTAGTCCTAACAGTTTTGTGGATTCCTTAGGATTTCTTACATACAAGATCATGTCATCTGCCAATAAAGATAGTTACATTTCTTCCTTTCCAATTTGTAGCTTTTTATTTCTCTTTGCCCTGGCTAGAACTTCCAATACAATGTCAAATAGGAGGGGCAAGGGTGAACATTTTTGTCTTGTTCCTGATGTTAGGAGAAAAACTTTTAGTCTTCCATCATTAAAATTAAGTATGCTGTTAGGTGTGGGTTTTTCATAGATGCTCTTTATTGGATGGAGGAAGTTTCCTTCTGTTTGTTTGTTGAACATACGTGCTTTATTTTATGCACTTAAAATGTTATTTTGAGAAGGGATTCATAGGCCTTATGAGACTGTGAAAGCATCCTATGTCACAATTAATGTTAAGGGCCCCAACTATGTGGCAACGTCTTCTGAGATTGAGCGGCAACTGTAGAACAGGCCTGTGCTTCTCTAGTTTGTCACAATCTCTGCCATCCTCTGTAACATCTTCAGTACCTGGGTGCTATGGGCTGGATTGTGTCTCCCCCAAAATTCATATGGTGAAGGCCTAAGCCCCAGTGTGACTATATTTGGAGATAGGGCCTTTATGGAAATAATTAAGGTTCAATGACCTCAGAAAGATGGGACCCTGATCCTATAGGATTAGTGTCCTTGTAAGAAGAGACACAAGAGAGCTCTCTAGCTCTCTGTCATGTGAGGACACAGTGAGAAGGCAAGCCAGGAATAGAGCCCACACCAGAAACTTGACCCTTTGGGGACCTTGATCTTAGACTTTGCAGCCTCCAGAACTGTGAGAAAATGTTGTATATTTTTTAGGCCACCCAGTCTGTGGTATTTTGTTATGGTGGCCTGAGGAGATTAACACAGTGGACCCCATCACTCAATTTTTGTTACCTGCTTAGCCCCTTGACAGCATTCTAGTTTGTGACTCTTGTTTAAGCGATCATGAAGCCAAAACTGGTTAGGAAGCAAAATCAAGAGAGATTTAAAAAAAAAAAAAAAAAGATTAACAGGCTCTAGCCTCCCGAAGATGGAAGGGTGGAGGAAATGGAAGTAAGGAAGCAGGAAAGCTGAATGCTGGGAGCCAGAGTTCCGGCAATGGCGCTGGTCCAGGGCCTGGGGGCTCCCTCGCATGGTCATGGGTGGGGGCTGCTGTAGCTTGGAAGGTCACTGTGTTGAAGGGATTGAGGAAAGATGAAGCACAGATGTTGGTGATGGAAAGGAAGATACACACCTAGGTGCCCACACCATAAATTAACATGGAATGGATGGAAGGTTGGTGGATGACGGATTTGGGGTCTCATAGCTTGATGACACGGCCTCAAAAGGAAGAGATTGTACATGGGGGTGGAGGAGCGAAGGTCTGGGGGCAGCAGTGGGGAGCTATGAGAACTCTACTCTCTTTTCAGCGTAATCCCCGTCCACACAAACCTCAAATCCAGTAATCCTCTTCTCTAGAAACAGTGTTCCCTGAGGCAAGGACAACTTCTGTCTTGTTCTTTTTTGTGTGTTTTCACCTGTTGCTAATCACAAAGTCTTGCTCTGTCTGTTTAATCATTCTCATTTTATTGTTCTTTATTTGCACAGAAAGGGAAAGGAATGAGGCAGGGGATAAAACGTGGCTTCTTGCAACTGTGACAATCAAATACCCCGGACTTTAAAGAACAGTTCATATTTCAGGCATCCTGAGCCTTTGTAAAAAGTTGAGTGTTCGGTAATACGTCCTGAATTTTTGTTTTGCAATATATGGTTACTATATTTATAATACCTCTGGAGTGATCCACTGGGGATGGATGCTATGTTTTTGTTTTGTTTTGTTTTTAGGTAAGAAAGTACAAAATTTCTTTAGAATGAGAAAAGAAATCACAACAAATAACTGGAGATTTTAGGTCTTTTTCTTTTTGAATCAGAAATGCTGGCATAGAAATGCTTATGCAGAAATACTTCCTTATCAAAACTTAGCTTCTTCTATTTGCCTAGAACATTCTCTAACTCGTAGCCATTCCCAGCCCTCACAGTAGCCCATGCAAGTAAAAGAAGACCTGTAATTTAAGCAACATAAGCGTCTTCATGAATCTGCCTCTGGAAGGAGGGGAAGATAGTCCAGTATGGTAGGTAGACAGAACTCTAAGACAGCCCCAAGATTCCCATCTGCCTAGTTAACATACGCTGTATAATCCTCTCCAGCCTTCTTGAAATTTGGATTAGAAACTCTAGAGTTCCCCAAGGGCAATCCTATATGCCTTCCTCTTTCTAAAATTTCTGCCACTAATCTGTGGCTAAGTGGGCCTAGGCCAGGCTGAGATGTGCCTAAGATGACAGTGTGCAAGAAGGTAAGCCTTCTGGGAAAAAGTTGGGGCTGTGGGTCCATGGGACAGCCCATTCTTTTTTTTTTTCATGCAGAGATACAGAGTCTCACTCTGTTACCCTGAGTAGAGTGTCCTGGTGTCAGCCTAGCTCACAGCAACCTCCAACTCCTGGGCTCAAGTGATCCTCCTGCCTCAGCCCCAGGAGTAGCTGGGACTACAGGCACGTGCCACCATGCCTGGTTTATTTACTTATTTTTTAGAGACAGAGTCTCGCTATGTTGCCCAGGCTGGTCTTGAACTTCTTGCCTCAAGCAATCCTCCCACTTCGGCCTCCCAAAGTGTAAAAATTCTTTATACTTTAGGAGTTATTGGCCTTTTATCGGTACATGGGCAAATTTCTTCCCAGTTTGTTATTTGTCTTATGGCTTTTGCCATGCAAAAGGTTTTCATTTTCATGTAGTCAAATTCATCAACATTTGTCCTGTTTTTTTCCAATTTAAGGTGGCTTTCCACTTTCTCATACGCTTTTTAAAGGATATTTCTTCTCCGTTAGCTTTGTGGTTGTTTTCTGGGGAGACTTCAGCAGCGGAAAACCTTTAATTTCCATTTCCTGACCTTTCGCAATAGTTTTGTACGGATGTGGGCCTCCTTTATCCCAAATCGTTCCATTCACAAAATTCCTAATTTGAGCGCCCTCCTTTGTCGGTTCTGCCCTCGTGTGCAGTTTAAAGATTTTGTTGGTGGGGTGGGAGAAAAGCTTGGCGGGCCTCGTTTCTCTTTTCTTTTAGTCTCACGTTTCCCCTTTTCCCTTTCACTACCTCTGCTTGTAACCGATTCTCCTCCAGAAACACCGCTTCTACCAGGCTGCCCCTCCTGGTCCTGCACGTTTTCAAACCCTTTCCCCAAAGCCAGGGCATAATCTGCCAAGTCCTAACCTGTGTTCAGTACTCTGCATTCATTTCACTGTTTTTCCTGGAGATTCTGCGCGTCCTCTAAGCCCTTTACTCCATCCCGCTCTGTCCCATGCAGGGCTTCAACCTCTTTCTTCACCCTCCACACCCACAGAATCATTACTATTCACGCAGGACCCCTGTTGTGAATTTTTTCCTCTAATGACAGGTAATTTGAAGTTGCAGTGTTCTGGTACTGAAGGCACAAGCCCGGTGTAGTTTTTACTCGTTCTACTTGATTTTATGGTTGTTTTGAGTGGGTGAGGGACAGATTTGTATTAATAATTAGGCTACTGCTATTGTTCTCAGCCCCAGAAATCTCAACACGAATTTCTTAATACATTTCAGAACCTGATGAAAACCACTGAAAACTAGCAATCGAAAGGAGTCTTTTTTTTTTTTTTTGAGACGGTCTCACTCTGTTGTTGCCTGGGCTAGAGTGCCGTGGCATCAGCCTAGCTCACAGCAACCTCAAACTCCTGGGCTCAAGCACTCCTTCTGCCTCAGCCTCCCGAGTAGCTGGGACTACAGGCATGCGCCACCATGCCCGGCTAATTTTTTCTATATATATTTTTAGTTGGCCGATTAATTTCTTTCTATTTTTGGTAGAGACGGGGTCTCGCTCTTGCTCAGGCTGGTCTCGAACTCCTGAGCTCAAACAATCCACCCGCCTCGGCCTCCCAGAGTGTTAGGATTACAGGCGTGAGCCACCGCGCCCGGCCGGCAAACCTATTCTTTATTTTTGCTTTCTTTTTTTATTTTTTGTTAGAGATGGGGTCTCACTGCTGCCCAGGCTGGAGTGCAGTGGCTATTCACAGGTGCATTGCACACTACACCCTTGAATTCCTGGGCTCAAGCGATCCTCCCACCTAAGCCTCCAGAGTAGCTGGGATGCGCCACTGCCCCCTAGCTCTACCAGATTCTAATTTTACCAGCATCCTTTGCAGCTAGGGATGGTTATATGACCCAGTCCTGGCCAATAATATGTAAGCAAAAGTTTGCCACATTGTTCCTGGTAAAAATTTTCTTCCTTTTGCAAATGCCTTGGTTTCTCTGAGCTTTAGTTTCCTCTTGTGTAAAATAGTTAACACACATGCCTTACCTTCTAAGACTGTAAAGATGAAATGAGATTATTCTCATATCAAAGAGTTCTATAAATGCTAAATACAAAGCAAATGCTAGGATTATTTAAGATACACAAAAGATTATCGGCAAAGATGTGGCATCAATGGGTCTAAGTGCTGCAAGCTGGCAATCAGTTTGAGTCCTATTATTTACAAGAAAATCCCTTTACCCAATCAAATCTTTCATTATTAAGAAACTAAGAACTACTTAATTTTGCTTCTTGTGTAGCACCTTGCTCAGTGATGTCTTAACTAGCAAAGTACTGAGAAAAATTTAACACCTCGGACAACATATTCTTTGAGTGATCTGAAGATGGTTCTGCCAATCCAGCTGTAAGTTCTAGACCAGGGTCATAAAACCTTTTCTGTAAAAAGTCAGGTAGTAAATAGCAAGCCTTTGAAGGCCATACAGGTTTGGTGCAACTATTGAATGCTATCGATGAAGTGAGAAAACAGTCACAGACAATATGTAAACAAACAGGAAGGGCTGTGTTCCAATAACATTAAATAGGCCGATGGGACAACTGGTCTGAAGGCCAGTTTGGCATCGACATCCCCTGTTCTAGATCAAAAGTTCACTCTTCTACAGTGAACTTGTCTCACAGAAATCATGTGTTGAGACAACTCAGTTTTCTATGACACCATCTTCACTCAATTAATAAGATGGTATATCTGCATAGTGCTTTAGTTTTTCAAAGAACTTCCAGGATGATTTAACACATTAGATTCTCACAAAAGTTCTTTGTGAGAAGAAGAGTAGAACATCTTTGTATTGATGAGGAAAAGGTTTAAGTGAATTGTTCCAGGTCAGACAGTTACTAAGGGGCAAAATCTACATTTTCTGGATATCAGTTTAGTGCATTTTAAAAAATACATGGTTACAAACCTTAATTCTACTCCATTGTTCTTCTTAGATTCTAGAATTATTCTTATTCAAACTTTGGTGAAGTGGTATTGTTACCGAATGTTCAGCCCTTGTCCCCGAGGCCGCATCAGAAGCACAAGGACAAGTGGTTAAAGAGGAGTTTATTAATTTGCTGGCAAATGAGGATGGAGACACCGTCTGAAATGCCATCGTTCTCCTTCTGAGCAGAAGTATAGAGCTTTTAACGGTTCTTTTTTTATTTGAGACAGTCTCGCTCTGTTGCCCAGGGCTAGAGTGGAGTGCCGTGGCGTTAGCCTAGCTCATAGCAACCTCAAACTCCCCGGCTCAAGCAATCCTCCTGCCTCAGCCTCCCAAATAGCTGAGATGATAGGCACGTGCCACCACGCCTGGCTAATTTTTTCTGGTTTTAGTAGAGATGGGTCTTGCTCTTGCTCAGGCTGGTCTCGAACCCCTGAACTCAAGTGATCCTGCCGCCTCGGCCTCCCAGATTGCTAGGATTACAGGCGTGAGCCACTGAGCTCAGCCTTTTAAAGGTTCTGATTCATCCCGATTTTGACTAAAACAATCTCTTGACCTCCACCTGGATTAATCCCATCTTAAGCTAAAATGGTCTCATGACCTCCACCCAGACAATTCCCTTGAGCCGTCTCCTGTGGCACAAAGAACAAAAGACATTCCTTTGCCCCTCCTGACCACTGGACTGAGGCAGGGACACAGGTCCTAGTTCTCCAAAAGGAATGAGGGATGTCTTAAAGAAACAAAACATTTTTGCCATTTTTTTCAAGCCATTTCTTCTGTTACATATTCCCCCGTCAGTATAACCCTTCCATATCCATGGGGGGCGGGTAACTACTCTGTTACAGTATATATTTTTTTGCTTTCTTAAAAATGGTTTTACAGGCCAGACACAGTGGAGCATGCCTGTAATCCTAGCACTTGCAGAGGCTGTGGCAGGAGGATCATTTTGAGGCCAGGAGTTCAAGACCAGCTTGGGCAACATAGCGAGATCCCATCTTTACAAAAAATAGAAAAATTAGCCAGGCGTGGCGTGATGGTCCATGCCTCTAGTTGCAGCTACTTGGGCAGCTGAGGCAGGAGGACTGCTTAAGCCCAGGAATTTGAAGTTACAGGGAGCTATGACACCATTGCACTCTAGCAGGGGCAACAAAGAGAGATCCTGTCTTAAAAGAAAAAAAAAGTTTTGTGTTACACATTTTCAAGGTCTTTGTCTTCAAACATAGCTTTTAGCCTCAAGTTGAAAATTCTATTTGGATGGTGTTGACAAAGACTCTCTCCTTTAACCAAAACTTCAGTCAGGCTCCTAAGTCCTTTTTGACTAGGCTTGACCTCGGGCTTCCTTCTCTGTCCTTGTAGAATACAGTTCGAACAGCAATTCTGCTGTATCAGTTTTGCAAAAAACCTCCACCCTTGATATCTCATCAACCTGGCCAGCCTGCAGCAATAATGCTATCAAGTAAGTTTAGGCAGAAACCCCTCATCCTTGACGTTTTCTCTTATTAATTTTCCATCCACTGACCCCAGCCTGCTCCTTGGATAAAAATCTCCACTTGTCCCTGTTGGAGCCAGAGTTGAGTCCCATCTCTCTCCCCTAATGCAAGATCCTGCTGCAGTGGTCCCTACACCTATGTCCATGGCCCTCTCTGAATAAAGTTCTGCCTTACCATTTTTAGCAAATGTCATAAACGAATTTTTCTCTAACAGTGCTGAATATAAAAAGAATGCTTGTGATGGGAAAAATTGGTAATGAAAAGGGCAAGAACTGAAAGAAAATTGAAGATTCAATTTTCTATTTTAAATTCTAGTCACTCAAAGAGGGAAAATACACTTCCAATTTCAGTGTGAGAAGAGTAGAGAAGCAGGATACAGGTCAAAGCCCCATGTGCAAAGGACTAGCACACGATAGATCTGAATGTATGATTAGTAATAAAGTTTCCTTTGTCAAACCTGGACTTCTATGATAGTCTATGGTAGACTACGTATTTAAAAATGCTAGCGAGGACACCTAATAGTTAAGATTAGGTATGACTTGAAACATCCAGAGGAAATCCAAACCAAATATGAGGTTTTTAAAACACATTAATAGGTGTCCACCTCTATCATTAAATACTGAATCTGTTTTCTTTTCTGTAAAATGGAATAATTTTTTCCTGAAAATACTGCCCACAAAGCAAGTAACACAATATGCAGGGCAAGGTCTCACTCAACGTAGCTATTTAACAAAGTTTGCACTTATGAAGAAAAATAAAACCTATACTGACACTTCACGAACCATGAGTTAGCAGCTAAACAAGTGAAAGAACAGTTCCATGTCCAAGCTTCTACTTATCCTTGTCCAGCTGGCAGGAAATGGCAGGTCCAAGGGAAGGGAAGGTTATAAAGTATGAGTTGTTCCCTCCAATCTGCCCAGCTCACCCCACTTCAGGTGTTTCTCCCTGTTACTGCCCTTTTCTCAAGTCTGAATAAAACCATTCAGCTCTCTACATTTTCTCCAAGATACTAAAAAAATAGAAGATTTTCAAACTAAAATAAAATTTAGTTTCTACACTTTACTTCTTTCAGATCTTGATTTTTAAAAATAGATTCTGATTGGAACAAAATAGCTTTGTGTCCCTTTTAAAGGAATTTCAGAAATCACATGATCAAAGAGTAAGCAGTTGACTTGCAAATTTGTGGCTGCTGCTAAGGGGCTTCTGTAGTTTGAAAAAAATATATTCTAAAAATTACCATTGTTTTTGTCATAGTATTTATTTTAAAATTCCAAATAATACTAAAAAGAGTATGAGCATTTAAAAAAAATTAGAGAAACATTGCCCTGGACTTTTGTGGAACATAAAACTGTAATCTTTCATCAGTATTTTGCTGTGCCTTACTATAAAAATACAGATGGCACAGCTCTTCCATAGCTTTAACAACTTGATTATAAATTGCTTTCAAAAGTAATTTATTTGGATTTTCCATATCCTTTAATGAATTGCAAATATATTAACAGAAAAGACTCCCCCCTCAAGACTGTACAGTTTCTGAAATAAGTCAGGAAAAGCAAAAAGACACAAAATTACATTGTTTCAATGCAAATAGAACACACACATCACACCCACACTTGCATTTTCCCAGGTTTTCACAAAGAAAACGGGTCACCGTATTTCTCAGTGAAGATCCATACTATACTCTAATCAGAGACTTCCAAACTTTTTTCTTTAAAAAGAGCATTTTTAATAGACTAAATACTGGTTATCACTGAGTTTTTGTTTAAGGTACAACAGCAGCATGGTTCAAATGTTACTTGCAGTTCTTGGAAAAAATAAAAATTTTAAAGTAATGAAATACAGAAAAAATAGGGACCACCTTTCATTATTTTGAGTACCATTGTTCTCTTGAAAAAATATTCCAACCTTCTAAAATCCCAGAGATAAGAACCATTTCCAAGGGGGAAAATAAATCCAATGCCACAACATAACTTCTGAATAAAAGTGTGCGTGTGTGTATATATATATATACGTATGTATATGTGTGAAACAAAAAAGGATGTCAAAGTACTTAGTATTTTTAATTTCCTTCAAAGTAGCTTCTGAAATCTGAAGCAAACATTTTGCTTGACCAAAATACGTTCTTCTGGTTGTTTGATCCCCATTCATGCAAAAAAAAAGAAAAAGAAACGAAGAAAAAAAAAAAGCCAGAAAGAGTTACAGGTGGAAAATAAGGCTTCAAATTCTAAATGTCTTTGAAAGTAGGTATGAGGAAAAATGAAATCAGGCCAAACTTGGGCTGAAAGTGTCCCTCAACCAGCCATTGCCATGGTGTGCCTTTCACAACTATCTTTTTATTCTTGGTCTCAAAATCAGTACCAGAAAAGACTCGCAACCTCTGGCACAGGACATAAATTCCTAGTACAAAAAGATAACTAATTATACTCTAGCAAATTATGTTCTAAGCTTAGCTTTCTCCAGGCTTTGTAACACAGAACTCAGGTCGAAGCTTTCTATGAAACTCTAGATTTGACACTGTTATACAACTGACTTATAATTTGCCAATTAAAAAAAATAAAAGAATCTAAAATTAAATATTATAGAACTAATGGGTAATAAAATGGAATATTTGTTAGAATTCAAGTGCTAGCCTCTGGGAATTTCTAATAATATTCACTTATTCCCAACTTTTCCTTTTCTTTATAAATTATTGTTTTAGACAGCACATACACATAGATTTAGGTAGGAAATTTTGTTAAATACCTCTCTGGCACCGAATACCTAATCCAATACTCTGACTTGAATTAATTTATAATGGTATCTAATCCATGTTCAAATAAAAAGAGTAACAGTAAATGACAGAAAATTACTGAGTCTACAGGTTAAAATTTTTTTCACATCTCTTGTAATCCACCTTATTTTCACAGCTTGACTAACAAATACAGATAACGAATAGATAAGTTTGTCCTTCATCGAATAATCCAAAATAATAATTATAGGTCTGTCATTCTTAAGAAAGTATAATTCGTTATATTCTGACATTGGCACTTAATAAAATGTTAACAACTAAAGTTTCTCTAAAAATTTCAAACATTACAATAAAGGAGATACACAATTTAAGACTGTTTAAATCTATACTGTGAAATTCTGATAATTCCCATTTTATATGCATAATTAGATCTTTAAAATCATGGCCATTTCCCAAAGACACCAACCTATTATGACAAACTCAGGAAAGAACTTGTCTTCTTCATAAGAATGTTTTTTTTTCCCACCTAAAAATTTCCAGTATCCTCAATACCCGATCACTCTCAGTAAACGTTTTGGTGACTCACATTAGTGAAAATAATCTGAAGCAGAGAGCCAAAAAGAATGGAAATTACCTCAATCAAAGGTAATCACACATTCTTGCACTCAGCTTAAACACTCAGAAAAGTCAAAGGGATACTGTCTTGAACAAATATAGCTTCAAGGTTATGGTACAATTCTGATTGTATTAAGGCTTTCACTATCATGATCTCTTAAAGTCTCTCCACTTTAGTGTTCTCATAGTGATTCTTACGGTGATCTTACACGGATATTAAGGGCCTTGTTTTGGCTTTTCAGTGGGGAACCACTCTGTCATTTCTGAATGTTAAAGGTGATCCCACAGAGCTCAAAGAGAAGAGGCAATATGGTAAGGACCAATTTTAAAGTTTGCAATACCAAGACAACAATGATCAACACTTTGAAGCGAGATGAATAAATTAAAATTCTTGGTTAGATGTTAAAGCGTTCTTGCCAAGAATAAGTACACACTATATGGAGGGATATTTGATTCCTACATACAAGTCCCAATATGCCCATGACATTTGTTTATAGGAGACACTGCAAGTTTAAGGTAATTTACATTCCTTGGCAATCAAGTTACTGTTATAGGCAATGTCTTTTATTGTTCCATCTGGCACTTGCTAACACCATTCTTGAAGAACCTAGAAATGAAGGTCAGTCACTCTGTTTATCAGGAACAGAACCAAATAAAAACAAATTTTTGGAAAAATGACCAAGAAATTCTGGTTCATCACTGTTTTCCATATCTAATGGTTCCTTCGAGATAAAACATAACTCTTCCTTCCATGATAGCTTTCCAACAAAGGGAGATTAAAGAAAAAAAGAAAAGAAAGTTCTCCACCCTTCCCCCCTCAATTGTCATTCATACTGGTAAAGGAGCCAGTCTTGTTAGCAGCTAAATATTGCACTGCCTTTCATTCTGTGTATAGTCAGGGTCCATCGAAAGTGGCACACTCATGGTCTAAGTGATGGATGATGACAATGCCGGCTTAAGAGTGAAGACTCAGTATATGGAGGGACAAGAAACATGTCAGCACTAGTCACACATCCAGTTGCAAAAGTCTGATTTCCAGAAGTTAAAATTCATCACTTTCAGCTGCATGAAGCTGTGTGTCATCCGCATCTGTCATGCTGCTCTCCTGGGATTCATCGGTTCCCACTTTAAAAATAAAGCAAAAGTCTATAGTAAGGTATCTGGCAAATATAACTTGTTGGTTTATGAGAACAAGGAAAACTATATTCTATTCAGAAAGATAAGACCCTAAATAAAGTCCCTTAAAAATCCTGATATCCTTTAATAAAATGCAATTCAAGTTCCTTATTTTACAGCAGGTCTGAGAAGATTAGTTTATTGCATTTTACCTTTAAAGTTTTAACTACTAAAACTGCCTCTCCCTAATGAATTCCCTATTCCTACCCTAGGAATTAAAACTAGCTAGCTCTCTGAGACACAAAAAAAGACTGACATTTCTTTCCCCCAACCTCTAAATCACTGACTCTACTTTGAGGATACTCCCTGCTAGTCCACAGAAATATAAAATGTAACCTTCAGTTTAAAAAGGGTTATTGGAATTTTAACTTTAATTAAAGCCTTTCACCAAGCTTTTTGGAACAAAGACATCTAATCAGAATTTATCATCAGAATTTCTCAATTCTCTTATTAAAAAATATTGATACATTAAGTCTTGGTTCTCACTAATTACTTCAAGACATACACTCAATTTAGGGAGGGATTATTTACTGCCTTAAACTGTATTTTTTGTTCTTTCCTCTTTCCTTGACTCCTAAATTTATATATATTAAGCATGTATTTGGATTTTACATTTGCCAGAGCACAGAATTTCCATAGCCACAATTACAGATCTGTCAATACTTTAGAACAGCAGGCCCCAACCTTTTTGGCATCAGGGACTGGTTTCATAGAAGACAATTTTTCCATGGACCGGGTGGTGGGGGTGGGGAGGTGTTTCAGGATGATTCAAGCACATTACATTCATTATATAGTCACACCTCTCTGCTAATGATAATCTGTATTTGCAGCCACTCACCGACACTAGCATCACCGCTTCAGCTTTACCTCAGATCATCAGACATTAGATTCTCATAAGGAGTGTGCAACCTAGATCCCTCACACGCGGTTTACAGTAGGGTTCCAGCTCCTAAGAGAATGTAATGCCACTGCGGATCTGACAGGAGGTGGAGTTTATGCAGTGACGCCAGAGATGGGGAGCAGCTGTAAACAGAGATGAAGCTTCGCTCATTTACGCACTGCTCACTTCCTGTTGTTCCACCCAGTCCCTAACAGGTCACAGACCAATACTGGTCCTAGGCCTAGGGATTGGGGACAGCAGCTTTAAAATGTACATAAACTTATTATTCATTCACCTGGCGCTTATAACGTTCTCAACATACATTTACATCTAGCATCTTTTTCTCCCTTACTAGTTCCCTGTGAAGCAGATAAGACAGTATTAGTTACATATTCAAATGTAAATTGAGGCCTAGGTAAAATTCAGCAATGGATCTGTCAAAGTCACACAGCAAACTAGATCCCAACTGAGACTAATTACCTGACTCCATATGCATTTTGTTATTATATCACCCTGCTCAATTTCCCTAAAATTCTATTTGGCATAAAGAAAACACCACAGTTAGAAAAATAAAAGAGCAGCCCACAAATCCTTATGCAAAAGGTAGCTTTCTGAACATTCAAAATCGTATGTATGATACTTACTGATCTGTTCTTCTTGGGTTATTGGCTCCTCATCATCTGGAAGATAGCGCTTATCAATTGCCTCTTTAATCTGGTTATTGGCTCCTTTAGGATCTAAATCCATAGCCCAAGAGAAATTCATCAGGGCAAGGTGCGTTTGACCTAACTTCTTGTAAACCTAAAAATAAACAGAAGCACTACATTTTTCATTAAGTTGTGAGCTTCAACTATAAAATTCTAAACATTTATAATTTACATTAGTCTCCTGATTTATGTGCTCTAAATTCATTCTGATGGGTAGGACATTTTCATCCTACAGATGAACTCATATCAGCTTTTGAGTTCCTTTAAGTATAGTTAGATATTATTTTCAGATTCAGGTAGTAGGTTTCGAATATAAATCTCACTCCGACTGCAACAATGACAAGGGAATAAGTGGACTATAAGCTGCTTGATTAACATTCATTTACAGTGATTTTAAATGGAGCTATATCAACTCTTAACATTGTCCATGGTTCCTAGACACTTTAACCAACTGGCATCTGGGGGTCCAGTTTGTAAAGGACTGACTAGTCTGGCCTTGGGACTCGTAGAAGCCATTTCTTAGAATCAAGACAACACAGTGCCATTAATTCTTTTCTTTTGGGGGATTTGTAAGTATTTTATTGAGAATTGGAAGCTAAGGGCTTTTCATGTGGTAGTCTCAGTTATTAACTCATTACTGGCCTTGCGCAGTAAATGCTAATCTACTTCTAATGCCATAGTAGGATTAGGATTATGGGCTGTGTGTTCTTGCTCCTTCATAGGATATCATCTTGTTCAGAGGTCTAGTTGAATTTGCTCAATAGTTGTTGCACAGTAAGTATTATATTAATATTTATTCTTATAAAATATAAAAGTTAATATTTATTATGAAAGTCACAGTTTAGGACCATGGCCCCAGTCTTTACCTTTCCTATTAAGAAGTAAACGAGGGATTCTTTGGGAACGATTTGTTTCAATTCTTCAAGTTCTTGTAAAGCCAACTGAAAAAGGTAAAGAAAACCTTAGAGCAGCAAAGTTTTGACTAAGCAAGTGTTTTTCTTTATTAGATTTCCCAAAATTAAACTAGATCTTAATCAATATACTTCCTCATTGCATTAGCTCTTGTTGTAAAAACAAAATGCATAAAAAATACGACAATAGGGCTAGGCACGGTGGCTCACACCTGTAATCCTAGCACTCTGGAAGGCCCGAGGCGGGTGGATTGTTTGAGCTCAGGAGTTTAAGACCAGCCTGAGCAAGAGCAAGACCCCGTCTCTACTAAAAATTGAAAGAAATCAGCTGGACAACTAAGAAACTATATACATATAAAATTAGCCAGGCATGGTGGCGCATGCCTGTAGTCCCAGCTACTCAGGAGGCTGAGGCAGGAAGATTGCTTGAGCCCAGCAGTTTGAGGTTGCTGTGAGCTAGGCTGACGCCACGGCACTCTAGCCCGGGCAACAGAGTGAGACTCTGTCTCAAAAAAAAAAAAAAAGAAAAATATGACAATAGGAACTAAGAAATGGCAGGCACTCACCAGCGTACATAGAACGTACACGCATGCACACACACACGCACTCTCCCACCCACACCCTTATTTCTTTGTGAAATATGCAGGGGGTGATAACCCTTGCTTTTGTGATCATTTGATTTAAAACAATAACTGCATCGCATTGTGTGTGGAAGTGTGTG
The DNA here is from genome assembly GCA_004363605.1 of Indri indri. Lineage (NCBI taxonomy): Eukaryota > Metazoa > Chordata > Mammalia > Primates > Indriidae > Indri > Indri indri. The sequence continues at coordinate 21,619 of RJWJ010017433.1, forward strand.
AAAGACTTTGAAAACTAAGTTGCAGAACAAAATAAGTGTCGTTCTGTCTGACCTTGATGCAAGCACTAGTCTCTGAACGTAACCTACCTAATTTTAACTAATGAAATTAAATTTAACCCTCTGAACTGAGTTAAACTGTCTAGCAATCTTTTGCTAAAGGGTTGGGGAAATTGAGAGGAAATACAAGAGAAAGAATTAGATTTGTATTTAAAGGAGAAAGATACTCATTAAAAATAAAATTGGCCCCCCAAATGAAATGCTGCTCTATTTTTCACCTGGACAAAAATAATTTGGTGTTACATAAAGTGAGCATGAATGAGAGGAAATAGTTATTCTCATCACTAAAGTGGAAGTATAAATTGATGCAAAATATTTGTAAGGACAATTTAGCATTATCTATTAAGTTAAAAACTACATGTAATCACTGATTACACAATCCCACTATTAGGAATTTGTCCCAGGGACATACTTAAAAAAGAAAAAAGTTCACTAAATCATCTTTATAAGAACATGTAACCCAACATATTACTTGTTACTGTAAAACATTAGAAACAATCAAAGTGTCTAACTGCAGCCTGGTTAAATGAATTATGGTCTATCCTCTGTAGGTGCTCAATTGTATATAAAAAATAAAAATAAAAAAGGTAAAACCAAGATGCCAAACAGCATGTATGGTATTATTCCTCGTGTCAAAATATATATACTGCACACACAAATACACATGACCTGACAAACCACTGTTGGCTTTGAAGATGGAGGAAGGGGTCTACAAGTCAAGGAATTCTGGCAGCCTGTAGACTCTGGGAAAGGCAGGGAAACAGATTCCTTCCTTCTGGAAGGAAGGCAGCCATGCCAACACCTTGCTTTTAGCTCAGCAAGACTCATGTTGAATTTCAAGATAATACATTTATGTTGTTTTAAGACATCAAATTGGTGGTAATTTGTTATGGCAGCAATAGGAAACGAATGCAACTATACCTGTGTTGTATAAGTATAAATATTTTATAAATACATTTATGTGAGTATATGCTTTTTTTTCTTTTTTTCTGGCATAAATAATTATATCTGTGCCTTCAAACAAGGTGAGAATGGTTTGCCTTTGGGAAGGGGATGATTGATGATGGGATGAGGGGGCTTCTATTCTTCATTTGGTAGCTTTCTCTACTTTTTCAATTTTCTAATATTATGAACATTATACTTTATTTCCCTTTAATGTCCACAGAGGTTATCTACATTTTGTTTTCTTCTTTATACCTCTCTGTAGTAAAACAAAATCCAATGTAAGTTAGGTTTAAAAAAAAGATAAATACCAAATATATATTAACAGGAGAGTATTAAGTGAAAAAAGCAAGTTGTATCCAAAAAAGAAAAAAAAAAAAGCAAGTTGTAGAACTTTTATGTATAGTTGCATTCGTTTCCTGTTGCTGCCATAACAAATCACCACAAATTTGGTATCTTAAAAACGACATAAATTTATTATCTTCAAGTTCAACATGAGTCTTGCTGAGCTAAAAGCAAGGTGTTGGCATGGCTGCCTTCCTTTCTGGAAGGAATCTGTTTCCCTGTCTTTCCCAGAGTCTACAGGCTACCAGAATTCCTTGACCTGTAGCCCGCTTCCTCTGTCTTCAAAGCCAACAATGGTTTGTTGATTCCTTTTCATGCTGGTTCTGACTACAGCTGGGAAATATTTTGCACTTTTAAGGATTCATGTGATTAGATTGGGCCCATGTGGACAATAAAACTGTTTTCCCTATTGCAAGGTCCAGATTCTTAATCACATCTACAAAATCTCTCGTCACGTAAGGTAACATATTCAGGTACCGGGGATCAGAGCATGGATATCCTTGACAGCCTATTATTCTGCTTACCACATTATTCTGCTCTTCTACTTTGTTAGAAACAATTCAAAAATACAAATAATGAGGAAAAGACCTGGAGGAGTACATGCTGAGCTGTTAATAGTGCTCTTCCCTAGAGGGTAGGCTTATGAGGCACATTCGACTTTTATTTTTCATATTTTTATCTTATTTAAATTTTTTGTAACAAGCATATTTCTTTCATAAAAAGAAAAAAAAACCCAAAAATATAAAAAGTAAAGCAGTAATAAAAAATGGTGGGCTAGTAAAGGTATCAGAGGATTACAGAATTTAGGTAAGGCAATTTTTTTTCTTTTCTTTTCTTTTTTTTTTGAGACAGAGTGTCGCTCTGTCACTGGGCTAGAGTGCTGTGGAATCAGCCGAGCCCACAGCAACCTCAAACTCCTGGGCTCAAGCCATCCTCCTGCCTCAGCCTTCTGAGTAGCTAGGATTACAGGCACGTGCCACCACACCCAGCTAATTAAAAGACTTATTTTCTTAGAGATGAGGTCTTGCTATGTTTCCCAGGCTGGTGTCAAACCCCTATCCTCAAGCAATCCTCCAACCTCAGCCTCCCAAGTAGCTGGGATTACTGGCAGGAGCCACTGCACCTGGCTAGGATCCATAATTTGAAAAACAGAGTAAGAAGTAAAGAGAGAGACACATCAGATGAGATCCAGTGTCCTTGTTCTAAGTTCTCATACCTCACTATACTTTCCCTGTATGTACTCAACATCTATTATTTTATGATTATTTGGTTAATATCTGTTCTCCCTCTAGAGGGACACTAGATGGTAAGCTCCTCAAAGGCAGGAAATACGATTGCTTTACTCACCACTATATTCCTAGTGCCTGACACATAGTAAGCACTCAATAAATATTTGCTGAATAATGCACACATATTCATTTGTCATCTGTTCACTTATTTCAGTCCTAAGAGGATGGTTTAGGTCTTACCTTTAAGATAATTCCCTGATGAAAAAACTTTTTATATATGGAATCTTTATAAGGAATAACCACATATTCCTAAATATCCACACACCAATCTTTTCTATGAGTATTTCATGAGGAATAAAATCATGAAAGACAATGAAATTAAGTTTTTTAAAACTGGGAAGATGAACTGCTTCAGATCAAAGTTAAAGTATAAATAATTTTTTATTTAATTTGTATTCAATCAGCTTTCTCAGGTTGGCAAAGTTTAAATAACTTTCAGTTTATTAAAGGGGCAACTTAAGCAAAATAAGGCTGAAAACTCTAAAGATATATATCTTACCTTATATTTTTCATTTGCAAATAAAACTGAGGCTCTGTGAAATTTGCATAGAGGATTCTTGGGATCAATAACAATGGCTCTGTTTAGGGTATCCAAAGCCTTCTCAGATTTTTTTAGTGCATGCTGAACCTATAAGAAATAAAGATCATGTTAATGCACCCTTTTGATATTTATGAAGAAAGGTTGAGAACCAATAATGTGACTGAAAACCAATATAAACATAACAAAACTATTAAAGTTGCATGGTCTAACTGGATTGTCCACTGAGTTAAGTGGACTTAGTAATTGATTACCAAATAATTAAAGATTATCTCTAAAATCTCCTCCAATTCTAATTCAACTACTTCACTTTAAAGATGAGAATACTCAAGTCCAGAGATTTTTTTTACTTTGAGACAGAGTCTCACTCTGTCACCTGGGGTAGAGTGTAGTGACATCATCATAGCTTACTGCAACCTCAAATTCCTGGGCTCAAGTGATCCTCCTGCCTCAGCCTCCCAAGTAGGAGTACCTGGGACTACAGGTGTGTGCCATGATGCCTGGCTAATTTTTCTATTTTTAGTAGAGACAGGGTCTTGAATTCCTGAGCTCAAGCAATCCTCCTGCCTTGGCCTCCCAGAGTGCTAAGATTACAGGCGTGAGCCATTACGTCTGGCCCAGAGATTTTTTTTTTTTTTTTTTTGAGACAGAGTCTCACTCTCTTGCCTGGGGCGAGTGCCGTGGCGTCAGCCTAGCTCACAGCAACCTCAAACTCCTGGGCTTGAGCAATCCTACTGTCTCAGCCTCCCGAGTAGCTGGGATTACAGGCATGTGCCACCATGCCCGGCTAATTTTTTTCTATATATATTTTTAGCTGTCCAATTAATTTTCTTTCTATTTTTGGTAGAGACAGGGTCTCGCTCTTGCTCAGGCTGGTCTCGAACTCCTGAGCTCAGAACGATCCGCCCGCCTCGGCCTCCCAGAGTGCTAGGATTACAGGCGTGAGCCACCGCGCCCGGCCTTGGCCCAGAGATTTTAAATAACTTGCTCTGGGATCAAAATCTAGGTCCTCTGGCTCCCAATCCACTGTTACACATCCATAATGATGATCAAGATTCTACGTTTAGAGCAGTATTTGATTACCTTTAAGTCTAAAAGGCAAGCAAAACCTTGTATTATTATCGCAAGAAAAACTTGTATTATTTAGCCAGATAACACTCACATTTCAACAGGTTGAGTATGATCTTCCAAATATTAGACTTTTCAAAACTATGTTCAAAGAACTGTTTATCAACCCTGTTTCATTCAGAACAATTATACTTTCACCTATTGTAGTAATTTATGTGAAAAATGATTCTTTTGCCATTTTTTTTTAATGAGACAGGATCTTTCTCTGTCACTCAGACCCAGCCTGGAGGGCAGTGGTGTGATCACAGCTCACTGTAACCCCGAACTCTTGGGCTCAAGCGATCCTCCTGGCTCAGTTTCCTGAGTAGCTGGAACTACAGGCCTGTGCCATCATGCCTAGCTAATTTTTAAAATTTTTGTAGAGACAGGGTCTCACTATGTTGCCCAGACTGGTCTCAAACTCCTGGCCTCAAGTGACCCTCCCACCTCGGCCTTCCAAAGTACTGGGATTACAGCCACTGTGCTTAGCCTCTTCTTCTTTACATAATCATAAATCATTGATCTCTAATCCCGGGAAGCAAATAATTCAAGGTATTTTAAGTAACTGAAAATTTAAAAGATTAAAAAAAAGTAACAAGTCTCACTATTCATTCATGTGTATATATTCATATTCTGGTATGTTCCTCCCTAGACATATTATATGTAAAAGTCAAGTGGGGTGAATAGATGTAGCTGTGAAATTTTAACAAATATTGTCACAAGAATGTGAGAACAGGTACTACCAACATCTGGCTGCTAAACTCATCTATGCAATGATCTTTGCAGAAAGTTATTACTATATGTGGCCAAATAGTCTGCCCACAGGATTGAGACCTTAAATATTAGTTCCCTAAAAGAGAAAAGCATATTATCATATCTGAAAATGTCTTTAAATAATCCATTCAAAATTTTAGAATGACCTGTTCCACAATAACTTTAGAAGAATATCTACTTTTAAAAAAGTCCAACTTTACTAAAAGATGTCAAGAGTCATTCAAGTTTCATTTGCTTATTTTAAATAAAGTAATGACAAACAAAATAATTTTAAGTAGATATACTTTCTCTATATTTTTTGCATAGTATCTTCTAACTATAGAAGAAGTTATCATGTAAATTTTTAAGAAAATTATCATGGCCAGTTTTAGTTTAGTTGATAAAGAACTAGAATTCTTTCCCCTTCAAAATAGTGACATTCCAAACTAACATAATTTTTTCATCTTGTAGCCCCACACAAGTCAGACTTGCTGAGAGAGAGAAAAATAGGTGGGGGAGGAGAAGAGGGAGCAGAAGAGAGAGGTGAGAGGGTAAGAATAAGAACTTAATTCAGACTAACCTTATTAAAAACAAAACAAAAACACACAAAACACAAAAAATTTAAGGTACCCTATTTACAAAGAAATGAGATTCTAAAAAGCAAATAAACATACATATCTTTTCTCCTATTAAAGTACAACTTATTATCAGATACATTTGAAAAAATATAAATATGAAAATGGCGATCCCCATTGCCTTGTAAGAATTTTAATTATGTGCTCGCTTCGGCAGCACATACATACTAAGCATTTTTTCCTTCAGAGTAGAGGAGAGAAACATGAAAAAAAAAGAAAAAAAATACACTAAGAATTTGAATTAGTTATGACATACCCTACTATCACTCAGAGGCTTCGATACAGGGAGTCATTCGTCTTAAAATATTACCTACTTCATTTTAGGAGCTAAATATCAACATATGGAAAAGGGTTATCAAAAATACGAAGTAGCTCATTTGAGTCACGAAACAACCCTAATGGGGTAGGGCAAGTTGGTATTACTTGTCATTCATAATATGGAAGTTCAGAGAAATTAAGCGACTTGCCCAAGGATTAAGGGCACTCCCATGATATTTTTTTTATGCCAAACCAAAAAGGTGTTATTTTTGGCGTAAAAGACTCCAGGATACTGTTTGGACATTAGCAAAAAGCCCCAATTTACAGCGATTAAGTCAATAACAAACATATTTCAAAAGGGAGATTAAATGAGTAATAATGTTTAGAAAGCTACTTACTACTCCAATGTGGCAAAGTAAAACTGAACTTTGAGGGTTGATATCAAGCGCTTTCTGGAAATGCATTTCTGCAAGGCTGAATTTTTCTTGCTTGTAATAAATCATTCCTAAACCATACCTAAAAGTATAAAACAAAGTATAATTTTAAGCATATGAACTTTTGTTTCCTAATTTAGTTTAACTAGTAAAAGGATATGTATGAAACTTGGCATTTTAATAAAACAGTGAAAATATATGGTGGTCTTGGAAGACAAAAAGTATCAATCATGATAAAAACCATTAAAGCATTTTAGAAGAGTCACTCTCACAAGTAAAAACAGTAACTCAAATCAATCAAATAAAACTATGATGAGGAAACGAGAAACCGTGTCCTTAAACCTATCACTACAATTTAGATTTAATAGCTAGAGTGGTTATTATGTGCATACCAAGAACTTTGCTAAATTATCTCATTTAATTCTAGGAGGAATCAAGAAGAAGGGAGGTATTGTTAACATCCTCATTATCAAACACGGAAACTGAGGCTTAGGGAAGTTAAATAACCTCCTTAAAGTTATATAGCTAATAAGGATTCTAACCAGATCCTTCGTGATTCTAAAGCTTGAACTTCTAACAATGTTATTTCCATATTCTTGTCCAAATGCATTTTATATCATTATAATTGTAGCATAGTGTCATGTTCAGCTTTCCTTCCCCCCACTTACTGTTATCAAAAACACGCTCCTATGTTTGTAGTCCTCAAAATCATCATTTTTAAAGGTTACACCTCATTTCTGAAGGATAGCATTGAAAAAAAAGGCTATTTATTTAGTGTATGAGGTTGACAAAGGTGTTTCTCTTGAATTTTCTAAACATCAAATGAATATAGTGTGGATGGTTTACATTAAGGAGACCTCTCTTGTCCATAACTAGATGATAATGATGGGGAATAAGCATGAAATGAATTTAAAAAAAGAGAATAGTATGTGTTTTGAGTGGTTTTTGTTTATAATGGTATTATAGGTGAAGAACAGATATAAAAAACTCTGTGATAACGATGGTGAAGGAGGAGATAACAAAGATAGGCTATTTACTTTGGAATTAGAATAACAAATTTGCTAAGTATTTAGAATTACCTAAATAACTCAGTATTTAAATCCCTCCCAGTAAAAGCTTGCCAGTCTGAATAGTCCTCCTTTTGACACAATTTTCTTTTTCTTTTTTTTTTCAGACAGAGTCTTGCTCTGTTGCCCGGGCTAGAGTGCCATGGTGTCAACCTAGCTCACAGCAACCTCAAACTCCTGGGCTCAAGCAATCCTTCTGCCTCAGGTTCCCGAGGAGCTGGGACTACAGGCATGCACCCCCATGCCCGGCTAATTTTTTCTATATATTTTTTAGTTGTCCAGCCAATTTCTTTCTATTTTTAGTAGAGACGGGGTCTCGCTCTTGCTCAGGCTGGTGTCGACCTCCTCAGTTCAAACAGTCCTCCTGCCACGGCCTCCCAGAGTGCTAGGATTACAGATGTGAGCCACCGCGCCTGGCTGATAAAGTTTTTTAAAAATGCAACTACTACAAAACAGAACAGACACTACACATTTAAAAACAACAAAGGGCCTATGAAGACCTGAGTTCTTAAAATATTACAGTGAACTTACAACTATCTGAAGGCAGTAGTAGCAAGCTTTATTATTTCATGTCAGTAAAAGCTAGCATTTTTTTTTTAACATCTTCCAGGCAATGTAATTACTTAGAAATGAGACATAATCCATTAAAACACATATATATGCAAATCAAAGAATATTTTAGTAATCTAATGCTTCAGATTTAGTGACAAACAGAATAATAAAACTCAACTGCTATAATGATTAACACAAAAGATAACCATGTCTGACATAAAAACTACCATAGCGTTATGATTTCAGAATTATACTTAACATTTAAACTATGTAAGTCAGTCCAGAAAAATATACAATAAATGCCAGCAACAAATATGGTGCTGAGGCAGAAACAGGGACAATTTTTTTCGTATCTTATTCATTTGATAATAATATGAACCAGGTAATAACTTCCTATTTTGTCTCTACACAAGTACAAAAAAGCAAAATGGAGATACTATTTAATAAAATGAGTTCTTAATAACTCAATTAACTGTAACACTACAAAGAACAACAACTAGTGGATTTTTTTCAATGTTAGTTTTCTATTATCCAGTAAGTGAAGTTTACTATCCCTGTCTACTTTCCCACTTTTTATCTTAATCACCACTTCAGTGTTCTAAGAAAAAGTAAAAAATCAAGTAATAAAACCAACTATAGTATTTGCAAAAGTTTGGTAGAAGAAAAGGCTGCAACTATAAGGATTTGGTATCCTCTTATCATTAATTAATTTAAGAGTTTGTTAAAGATATACATTTCACATGAAAACGTTTTGGTTGAAAAGTTTTTGACTAATAAGTATTATACCGTCCTTAAGTATTAGTATCCAAATTCATGACGATAAAGAGATATCTAACAAGAAAAATTACTGAGCACCAGCTCCATCAATGAGACTTTGTTTTTGCATTTCATTAGCACTTACCATGCATTATAATGCCTAGGATTGACTCTGATAGCATTTCGAAAACAAGCTAATGCTTTGTCTAATTCTTCAGTTAACACAAACTCATGCCCTAATAGAGTATAGGCATAAGCATAATTTGGATCAACCTGGATAGCTCTCTGGAAGAATTTAATTGCAATATCATGTTCCCGTTGCAGACTGAAACAGTTCCCTGCAGCACACCAAGCCTTAAAAAAATTGGAACAAAAAATAAATACACAATTAAAATTTTATTTTTTCTAACAAAACAAAATCAAGCCTTAGATCCCACTTAAAACAGAAAGACAAAAACTGGAGAATTTTAGTAGATGAACAGTTGATCCTAATTATTCACAGATTCCATTTTTTTTGTTTTGTTTTGTTTTGTTTTGTTTTGTTTTGAGACTCTTGCTCTGTCGCCCTGGGTGGAGTGCAGTGGTGTCATCACAGCTCACTGCAACCTCAAACTCCTCGGCTCAAGTGATGCTCCTGCCTCAGTCTCCTGAGTAGCTGGGACTGTTTCGGGCCACGACGCCAGGCTAATTTTTCTATTTTTAGTAGAGATGGGATCCCGCCTTTGCTTAGGCTGGTCTTGAACTCCTGAGCTCAAGCAATCCTGCTGCCTTGGCCTCCCAGAGGGCTAGGATTACAGGTGTGAGCCCTGCGCCCAGCCGGGATTCTGTATTTGTGGAAATGCCTGCTTTCTAAAATTTATTTGTAAACTCCAGAATTGATACTTGCAGCACTTTCACGGTCACTGGTGGACTCAACCTTTGAGTTGTCCAACAGGCATTTCTCATTTGAGGTCAAAGTGATTCTCTGTCTTCTTGTTTCAGCTTTCACACAGAGATGACCAAAGGACAGAGACGATAGGGGCAGTTCAGTGCAGTGCAAGAAGTTCTGGTTCAGGGAACAGTTGGAGAGAGTTTGAATCCCGCTGCTGGCATCAATTAGTAGGGTTGCCTTAAGCAAGTCACCTTAACACTTCTGAACCTCATTTGCTCTTTTGTAAAATAAAGAAAATAGAATCTACCAGGATGAGTTGTTTTTAGGATTCAAGATTATAACCTATAATCTTGATGTATACATGTACATATTTCTCCTAGAAGCAATGGTTAAATATCACTAATTCACTGATCACAGTGACTATAAATTACTGTGAATAATGGGAATTGATTGTATTTAACTCTAAGCTTAAATAGTATCTTAAATAGCTTACAAAAGTATCACTAAATATTTTTGAGATGCACTGAAATGCAATTTTTACAAGATTAGAGCACGTAAATTAATTGTGCCTACGTCTTAAAAATGACAGTACTATTTTAATTTAAAATTAGCAAATTCTTCAATCTATATAACTTCTGCTCGGTGAACTTTAATCTTTGTGACAACAGCAATTTTAATGCAGTCAAATCTTGATTAATCCTAAATGAAATGTCTGCTTTGTGATTTTTCTAATTATGAATCTATACCATATATTCTAGGACTTTCTCTTCTTCTCTGAGTCTCTGCCTAGATAGAGAGAAAGAAGAGAAATAAATGCAGGTGATGCTAAATAGTATGTGAACTATTTGATTCATCTCCATTTGTTAAGGGTGATCAAAAGGTAACTACGTAAGCAAAGTGTTCGGGTTAACATACCTCTGGAGAATTTTTATCTATGTCTGTTAAGTCTTTTGATAGAACCGAAAGAGCAACATCTTTTTGAAGATGCCAAAGTGTTGTAGAGTAGATCTCCATGCCTTCAACTCTGTAATTCTCAATCCTCCTAACCTCTGAGAATATTCTTTCAGCCTGAAATACAAAAACTAGTAAGGGGAAACATTACAGGGAAAGCACTGGTCACTGTCTTCACAGGTGCTAAATGCTGCCTTATATTATGGTTTTTACGCGAACTAATAACAACACAGGACAAATTGACCCATGTTCCACGACAGGTCAAATATTAATGTAATCATATTAACTTGTAATGTAGTTTTTATACACAAGCCATGGTAAGAACATGAACTCTGAAAAGAAAATTTAAGTTTCTACCAAAAAGAAGAGAAATTTGAACAAAGTTATCATTTAAAAGACAAGTCGTCCCACAGAGCAGAGAACATAGTTTGTACCCACCACGGCACAGACATCCAAATAAATAGTACCAGTTGTTTCTCTCTGCGCCATTTTGGAAAAAAAAAAAAAAAAGACAAGTCGATATTTTCTTCCCAAAAAAAAACATTTCCAAGTTTTAATAATAGCTTTCAGAATAACTCTCTCAGGAGAGATGATAAAAGAATGATTTCTATGACACAAAACCTATTTTTTTTTTTTTTTTTGAGACAGAGTCTCACTCTCTTGCCTGGGGCGAGTGCCGTGGCATCAGCCTAGCTCACAGCAACCTCAAACTCCTGGGCTTGAGCAATCCTACTGCCTCAGCCTCCCAAGTAGCTGGGACTACAGGCATGTGCCACCATGCCTGGCTAGTTTTTTCTATATATATTTTTAGCTGTCCAATTAA